>APFE031465815.1:17119-55090 GCA_000404065.3 Pinus taeda | reverse complement strand
TATTTTTTTTCTTCTGAATTGGACTAATTCTATTAATAAAAAATATGGTACAAGAAGATACATTCAAGAGAGATAGAAAACCAGCAACCGGAAATGATAGGACTATCAACCTCGGTTCTGGAGAAGTAGTGAAACAAGCAAGAAGCTACAACAAATGGCTGGAAGCAAAAAGACTGACTTCTACCCAGAATGGGCAGAAGCCTCAATACGAAGCTTTTTCCCTTTCCTTTTTTGACTTCGACCCAACCATCCTGTGGTGAACGAGCAATAACAACTTGAAGATTGGGGTTCTCCATAGGAGGGCCCTCCTTTTCTGAATCAGAGGAGGAGGTCAAATGGACATGTTTCTGGGCGATGGCTGTATCAGAGGACTGCACCGGACCATCGGTGGAATGGACCATGGAATGAGGGGCTTGATCCAATTCCGCATCACTACCTTCATCTTCCGAGCTGGAGGAATCAGAATCCACGACTAGAGGTGGAGAGCAAGGAGCCCATCATTTGGACTTGGACTTGGAGAGGTTATCCTTATTCTTTTTTGTCGGGAGAGATAGGCAGGTGTTCTGCAAATGCCCTGATTGGTGGCAATGGCGGCAACAGAATGCAATATTTTCGTAATCCAGTGTCTAGGTCCAAACAAAGTCGTTTATCTTGAGATTGATTTGGTCTGGAAGTCCTTTTCTCAAATCTAACTCCGCACATATTCAGGCATATGTGTAGAGACCTTTGGTTTCCCTCCAAAAATCTCCCATAAGGAAACTACCCAAGGTGTTTCCTATAGCTCTATAGACTGTAGTATGCCATAAGTGGACAGGTAAGTTTGGAAGCTTGATCCATAGAGCTGTCCTGGTAATGACTGCAGTTGCTGGATCAAACTCTGGGAACCAAGGAGTGAAGAAGAGCCCTGCAGTTTCCATGGACCAAGGGCCTTCTTCTAAAGCGTTTTCATAATGCTTACTATTATCAAATAGAACAATGAAGTAACCTTTTGAATAGAAACTGGTCTTACAACGATGAGTCCAGTTTGCATGGATCCATGCACAGAGATCCTGAGATCGCGACCACGGTCTGTTAAATCTGCAAATGATGGCTCTTTCTGCAAATTCTTTAAGTTGGATTCCAAGACCTTCATGGGTGATTTCAATAGAGGGAACTTCTTCTATCTTATCAACCAAAAAGGGCTTAGGTTTAAGGGCCTCCGGGGGTTTGGGGTTCTCAGAGTGTACTGCATCTTTGTATGAGAAAGGAGGAGCAGAGGATGACTGTCCCACTGCGCCTCCTCTCAAACGAAGGGTTACCACCAAAGATCTGTTTCTGGTAATGTTGTAAGAAGAGAGGGGAAGAAGGTCTTGAAGTTGTTTAGCTTGAAAGAGAAGTCTCTGAAGACCTGAAGGGATCCCAATCCGCTGTTCTAGATCCAGTTTAAGATCCAGCACCAGATCTGAAGAACTGACCCATTGCAGGATGGTTTTTCCTATAGGTTGAGAAATTTGGATCTGAAAGGAGTCAAAGAAGTGCCCAGACACAGTGCTAGGGCCTCTTGTGCGTCCGAGAGTAGATCTGCCATGGCGATGATAGGGAGTGGATTTCTCCTTTGCATGGATGTCTGGCGAGTTTGAAAAGCAGATCCATTGCTTGCTTATGGCAGGGAGGACGACAACCCCATTTTTGCCAAAGAAAGCCCTGTGCAGAGGCTTGCTAACCTACCATTTCAGCTTTGCAACACAGTCGTTGTGTATTGCCCGCATTGGTAGCTTTGTAGGCAGATCTGGCAGGTTCGAGAGGCAGATCCGCTGCTGGCTGTAGCAATCCAACACTAATTGGATTGTGGCTACAGCTTGTTTGGAATCGCCATGAACAATGAGAATGGCCTTGTGGGTTTCCTCCATGAATTCTCGCCGGCCCTTTTTGCACGAAACCGCATAGTGAAAACCTCTTCATTGATCTCCATTGGCTGCTCCACGGCCACTGCATACTGCGCCTCTACACCAGGCATCTGGAGAGGAAAATCCAACCTCGATGGATGTTTCCTCTTGAGCGGCAGCGAGGGGCCCTTGCAGCCAGAAACCAAATCATTCTCCTGGCTCTTCTCCTCTGGGACACCGATACATAGAGACACGGCCCTCTACTGCACTTTTTTCACTGGGATTTTGCCCCCATCGCTCCGTAGAAGATTCTCATCTCTAATTGCCAACACAGGCCATAGCCGTGACCCTGCAAAAACTGGTCTGAGTACCCCTACTCCTGGGTGTCCATTGTGGGAAGGGGTTTCTGGTTCGAGACTTCGCAGACCAGCCATGGCTTCCGTTCCAACACAAGTTTTTTCAAGGGGGCAATTAGTCATCCACCCTCTTGATTAGCTATTCAGTTATTGTGGTCCTATTCAAGGAACAATAATAAAAATAATAATAATAATAACAATAAGAGTATTAATCAATATTAATAAACTAATGAGTTAAAATATTATTACTACTAAATTATAATAGTACAATAAATACTATAAAGAATAATTATTGTTTTACATAAATAATCATATGTTTAATATAATATAAAAATATAACTTTAAATATTATAAATTTTGAAAGGAAATTATGGATAATAATAGGCGACATACATCTTCCTTAAAAACAAATTATCTTATAGTTATGTATCCTATGATTAAACTCTTCTATTATCTTCATTCAGAATGGTCCCGATATTGGATCCCTATTGGGATTTGAAACGTTGAAAAATATGGGTTATCACTATGGATACTTTGAAGCTTAACTCAACAAAAAATGAACCACAAATGTCTTAAATCCAAAATGATTTCTTCTTAGCACACTTATGACCTTTAGTGTATTTTCTATCATAACTGTAACAAAGCCCTTTTGCTCCTTTTTCTTCCAATTGTTGTGTTGTCAACCTTATAGGTTGTGGAAGGCTAGGGGAAACAACACTTCCATCTTTATAGTTGTGAGTGGTAGGCTTCCTTGTTGCCATAATTTTTCTTTCCAACTTGAATGGCTTCTCCAATGAATCAGGTTCCCAAAGAAGAACCTCATGTTGGATGTTATACTTTAAAGTCCCTATGAACACATCAATCCTATGGTCCTCTGGAATATCTTTTACCCTTATATTCAATTTTTGGAAGACCTCAATGTCCTCCATCATTGAACCCTTTTGTTTGAGATTTATCAATTGGCTAAAAAAGGTGTTTCTTTTCGTATCCTCATAATGTGCTATCATTTATTCCATAAAAATTGCCCAAGTGAAAATTTGTTTATGAGAGAAAACCATCGATACCATATAAACTGATTTGGTTCCAAATATAACGTTGCAATGCATACCTTTTGTGTGTTTTGCATATTATGGAGATCAAAATATTGCTCCATCTATAGTCTCCATGTTACGGGATCCTTGCCATCAAACTTCCTCAAATTGATCTTTGGAACATGGTAGGTCCTCAATCCAACGTTAGAGTCTATGAAATTATTATTAACATTTCTTCTTTTCTCATCATGAGTTTCCTTTACTACCCTTTTGCCATTAATAATCATTTCTTGTATAAACTTTGTCAAATCTGTCTTCAAATCTTCCATGTTGCCTTTAAGTTTTTCTTCTATACCATCCACCTTAGCTTCCATGTCTTTCTTTAAACCATCCATCTTAGTTTCACTTACTCTCGTAATTTTGATATATCATGTTGCATTTCTTCCTCTTCTTCATTAGTCATACTAGAGCTTTTAGGTTTTTTACTAGGTGTTTCCATTTTCTTTCTTTGGGGCATCAATTAATGATAATTATGCTTAACTATGCACTTTGAATTCCTTCAAACTAGTTTTTCAAACCAAACTTATGCAAAACTTAAAAAAACCTACACACCTTTTTTCACTTTGTAGGAGCTCAATATTGAATTTGTTGTATCTCTGTAATTTTTGATCTCAAAGGTTTGAAATTTCATCCTTTGGTATCCCTATGAGTCCTCTTTCCAACACCGCAAGTCTGATCAAGATTGGATTCTCCAAGGAAGAGTTATGCCAAATCTCCCACAATGACTAGATTATAGATTGGTTCAGTAGAGCTAACTTGTATGGGTTCCACGGGTCACTGTTGTAGCCTTAGGATCTGAAATCGATATACATAAAACTACATGCCATCCTCATCTTTTAGCATCTAACGGAATTTCATTCTGATTCTTAGAGACAAATTTATGACGATTTTCCCCAGGTCACTTGTTTGGCATATAATTCGGGAGCTTGTAAAAACCCTAACATCCTTGGATCATATCACCGTAAATATAGCGCAACCAGATCTGAAATTTTTTCCCAAGGTTCATCAAGATTTCAGATCAAATGGGTTTTAATTTTATCTTCTAAAACATTGTATAAAAAAAAATATAGCGAAAATTCCACGATGAACTGCTTGAAGCAGTGAAACCCTAGAATCTAAAGCTTTGAAACCAATTGTTATGCAACCAGCTCATAAAATAGAAGAAATGATAGAGAAAAAACTTCAAAATTAGCCTCTTTGAGGGGGAAAACTCCTTTAAATTAAAAAAATGAACAATTCTTGGATGATAAAAATGACAAAACCTCCTTTCTATATATAGGAGTATAAGGGGTCACAATATAATCAAAGCCGATATAACAATAATAATATAAGGGCACAAAAATAAAAATAGTGGCATTCTATGGGGCACAATAATAACAATATGGGGACAATAGGGGCACAACAATAACAATAAGGGCTACAATGACAATAGTAATGGGGGAATCACTAGTATTATACGGACCTAACAGAATTGGCCAAGCTTGATTATGTATAAAATAATACGGTTCCTACACACACTAGTGGAACTTCATATAAAGGGATTTTTCTTGACAATAAACCTAACAAAGATGAATCATTTGTTGACTCATATAAAAACTATATTCTCATTACTTGAGGGAAATGATACACACTAATTACTACTTAACAAATTTATTGACTCTAACCACTACGTCCTTGGACACATAATGAAAAGGATTCCATAACAATGGTTTTAAATTGTTATATTTTGACAAATAATGTAGCAATAGTCACACAACGTCATCAAAAACTGATTGAAGGATCAATGATGATGAACATTTTTTTACCATCACCAAAAGTAGCCAAAAAGAGCATTGGTGATAGTCAATAAAAAATCGTCACTAGAAGTGTCACCAAAGAGAGAATTAGTGATGGGCCTTTAACAACCCTCACCAAAAGTGTCATTGAAAATGGCCTTGGTGACAAACCCTAAAGGACCGTCCCTATATGCAATTATAACAACGGTTTTTTAAGGACTATCACCATATGCAACATTGGTGACGAACCTTAAAGGTCTGCCATATGACATTTTTTGTTGTAGTGCAATAGATCAATTGTTCCTCTATATACCCAATAGGGTAGAGTTGGGACCTAATGAGGGTTTTGAAATCCTCCCACATAAATACTAGTACATCATCCTTTAGCCTAAGTGTCTCAATGTGTCTTTCCACTAGGGTAATGCATGATCCTCTAATGATATTCTAGAAATATATATATATAATATATATATATATAGTATATAGATAGATAGATATTCTACTCTTCTTCCATATGGTAGAAATTGAAATATACCTTAACTACTGCAACTAATCATTCAACTTTACCGCAAAACATATTATCTTGGTATGTTTGATGTCCACTTTCACTTCCATTCTAACTAAGGATTGTGTAGGGGTAATGAAATTGGAAGTTTATTTGTCTTTCTTGGTCTCATCCCATGACTCCTATTCTAGATATTCTTTTTCTCACAATTTCCCCTCTGATCTAATATTTGAATTAGAGTGTACATACTTCTAAAAATTTCCAAGCTTGATTTCTAAAGGTTCCATTAGGAAGCTCATATTGCAAGGAATTTTAGTAACTTTCTCTTCCAAACTCACAAATATTTATTTTTCCATATCCCAAAGGTGGTTATGACCATGCTCATCTAGAATGGCTAGCGTTCTTTCACTTTTTTTGTTAACCTAATTCCCGGATCTTGCAATTTCCCATAAATTCTTCAAAGAAAACTACTCTGAAACTAATGTGATCTACAAACTACCATGGATATTCTAATGTAATAATTCAACACAACAACTCTTATCATACTTTGAAATCTTAGATTGTGTATGTTGATTTCCTGAGAAAGTAACACATATTTCTTACTAGAAGTAATCAACCTTTTAACTTTATTAGAATCTATAGTGAGATACTAAATTTACCTTTTTGTGAATTGATGATGTAGTACTTCCCATCCTTGATAATGTGAAAATTCCTACACTCAAGGAACTCCTAATGCAACAAAAATGAATTTACTTCTCCTACTTGATTTTAATATACATTATCAAGTTATGTTCTGAAAAATATTGAAGTAGCTTACTTCTGCAGCCTACACCAATTTAATTTGATTACATGAAAAAAGAAACTAAGCAAAGAACAAGACACATACGACACTGTTATTTTTGGATAAAATAGTCCCCGGAAAAACCCAATGCAGGAAAACTGGTGCAAGAGCTCTGAGGGTTTTATATTATTAAGAAGTAGTTCTAAATACAATTCTGGATGCCCTCCCGGCAGTCGAGCTACAGAGAAAAAGGTACTAGCGACAAACTAAGTGAAATTACCTCACTTCACCCAATAGATTTTGGTTGATCTGGTAGTAGAACTGGCTAACCTTGACTATTTCTGTGTTGGCCCTACATAGGCCTTGCGTCAGCCTTAAAGGGTCTCTGTAAGCCCTGCGTTGTCCTCTACCTCCTACAGCTTCTGTGTCAACCTTCCTCGGCTATTTCGACAGCTCCTTGACAAAATTCTGGATTTCTGCATGAGGGAAGCTTCTCCTTTGAGTTGGTTCTTGCTGGTTCAATGTTAAGCCTATGTGGGCCCAGACTGGCTCAACGTCAGTCCCTCTAGGTGTTGCACTACCTCCACTAGTGGTTGTCTACCTCTCTGCCTATTATTCTCGAACTATCCCTTCCCCTCTGTTGCAAAATGATCACTTAGTTCAAATTTCTTAGCTTCCAAGCCCCAAAAATTTTGAACTCTAGATCAATTCGTTCTCTTAGTGTGTTTCTGAATGAGCCCCAAGCCTCTTTCTTATACTTTTCATGTTGAGACTTCAACAACCTAGATTAAGTCTATAATTAATGGCTAACATTAAAAGCTTGACTTTATCCACTTTCTACAACATTCTCACCCATATTTTGATTAAACCCATTAATACTTTAATTTTCCTAAGTTTCGAATTAGGAACCCCATTAAAAATATTAATTATTTTAATAAAATACAATCCAGGTGGAATTTCACCAAAGGATTCTGGGTTCTTTAGAACTCATGTGCCTTAGCCTCTCCACCAATTTTCATGGCTAGTTCACATTTGATGCGACCAAAAACTAACACTCCCTATTAGTGAGGATTGTGCTCTAGCAACAATGTCCAATTGCATGCTTCTCTGTCTTTGAAGCATCTCCATTTTCCACTGTTTCTGCCATCAACATTATGCTACTACTACCCATGACACTGTCACTTCCACTGCTGCATCTGTACTATAGATCCTTCTCAAATGATGCATTTGTTATGCTGCTAGCACTACCACTACTAACACTACATTCATACTACAACTTATTTGTTGAGAGAAGCAACTAGAAAACACCCAGAATTACCGAACTAACTTTGTTCAACATAATACCATGTGAATGTTGGAATTTGACTACAACTAGTCTCTAACCCTCTGAATCTTTTGTGTTGCTACTGACTTCTGTATTGTGCCATATGCACTGCTGCCAACCTTGCTCTGCGTTGATCAGTATATGGTCTCAGGCTACTACATCTGTCTCTCGAACCAATCCACTGCATCATCTGACATGAAGTCCATCTCGCTATTGTTGAATCTCAGGCTCCAATAACAAGGAATTGATCCAAGAGGTGGGTTCCTCAAGGATCCTTCCCACATGTAGTCCTCCCGACTATAGTTCCATATCGCCCCATTACCCTCTGGGAGATGCCCAGGAACTCATGGCAAACTCATCTTCTTCAATTTTTGCTGGAGAAGCCTTAGGATCATGTTTCTCATCCTTATCCTTTTGCTTCAAAGGACACTGGGATGCAAAGTTGGCCCATCTTGCAACATCTGAAACATTTCACCTTTGAAATGTCCTTCTTCTACGTCTACTTTTGCTGTCCCTTTGATGCTAGAGTTTCATTCTCCTCCTCCTCCATGGTTTTCATGTGACTCCCATTACTGTCATTGAGGTTGACCTTAACTAGATCCCTCCATAATTATTCCTATTGAAGGGTTGCCCACATCTCCTATCATGAAGGTAATCTTTCCCTACCTAGTATACTTTGGACGAAGACTTTCCATTCATCCGAGACTCCATTCAGGGCCGTCCTTACCATCATGGTAGACTGAGGAGTAGACCCCACTACAACAAATTGGTCTCTGGTGTCATGAAGACGTTGAAGATAGGAGTTAACCCCTTCTCCCTTCTCCATCAATGTCTGATGCAACTTTTGTTCTAAGCACATCTTCTGTTGTTCAGAAGAACCTTAATACAGTGAAGACAAAGCTTCCCACATTTCTTGAGCTATATCATTTCACTGCAAGTGTGAGACCACAATATCTCTAAATCCATCGAGTATTTACCTCTTTGCCTTTGCCTACTCGGCCTTGTACTTCTTCTTATGATGATTGTCCATGGGAACAACCACAACACTCTTGATGTAAGATTTGAGATCATACTCCTCTAGAACAGCTAAGATTTCGGTCTTCCATATGACGTAGTTGGAAGCTCTGTCCAACCCGTTCTGATCTCTAAGCCCATGTGATGCCATCTCACCCAAACTGTCAAATTGACTCCTCTAGTCATTGCACAACACTGGTCTACATCCCAACAAGTTAAAAATTCAAACTTTTGGCGTGAAAATAATTATGAGGAGAAAATTCCCCTTCTATGTGTCTTCTCTCTTTTATGACAGATTTCTACCCTAGTAGAAACTATGCCCTTCAAGAACTGCAATAAGGCTCTACGTCACTCCCTCTGCCTCTGCAAGCTCATGAACTAGAAATTGTACCTCTCTATCAACTCTCTCAAAGAGAGATTTCCTCGAAATCTATGCTTTACCAACAAGGACTGTGCAATCCCTTCAAGGGAATTGGAATTGCTGCCAAATGCAACTATTGGCCTCTCTGCTCAGCGTTGTATCTGCTCTTCCTACTTCAAAATTGATCCTCTGATACCATGTGAAAATTCCTACACTCAGGGAACCCCTACTATAGCAAACATGAATTTACTTCTCCTACTTGATTTTAATATACATTATCAAGTCATTTTCTGAAAAATACTGAAGTAAATTACTTCTGCAACCTACACTAATTTAATTTGATTACATGAAACAAGAAACTAAGCAAAGAACAAGATACATACGACACTATTATTTTTGGACAAAATAGTCCCTGGAAAAACCCAATGTGGGAAAACCAATGCATCAGCTCTAAGGGTTTTATATTATTAAGCAATAGTTCTGAATAAAATTCTAGATGCCCTCCCAGCAGTCCAGTTACAGAGAAAAAGATACTGGCAGAAAACTGAGTGAGATTACCTCACTTCACCTGAAAAATTCTCGCTGATCCGGCAGCAGAACCGGCTAATCCCAACTATCTCCATGCTAGCCTTGCGTTAGCCTCAAAGGCTTTGTGTCAGCCCTACTCTATCTCTTTTTCTTCCTAGAGCTTCTGCATCAACCTTTCCCGATTGTTCCAACAGCTCTCTAGAAAATTTTCGGATTTCTACGTGAGGGCAGCTTCTCCTCTGTGCTGGCTCTCCCTAGTTCATCGTCAAGCCTACACGGGCCCATACTAGCTCAGTGTCAGCCCCTCTAGCTATTGTGTTGCCTCCAAGGGTGGCTCTCCGCCTCTTTGCCCAGTATTCCCTAACTATCCCTGTCCCTCTATTGCAGAATGATCACTTTGTTCAAATTTCTCAACTTCCAAGCCCCATAAATTTTGAACTCTAGATCAATTCATTCTCTCAATGTTTTCGTGAATGAACCCCAAGCCTCCTTCTTATAATTTTCTTGTCGACACTTCAAAAACCAAGATTAAATCTCTAATCAACAACTAAGATTAAAAACTTGACTTGATCCACTTTCTAGAACATTCTCACCCATATTTTGATTAATACCCATTAACACTTTAATTTTCCTAAGTTTAGACTTAGGAACCCCATTAAAAATATTAATTATTTTAATAAAATAAAATCCAAGTGGAACTCCCAATGGTTTTTGGGTTCTTTCGAACTCGTGTGCCTTAGCCTCTCCACCAATTTTCATGGCTAGAGCACATACAATGCTACCAAAAACTAACAGATAAGGGGATATCAGTTCACTGCTTGCATAATGATTTCATCCCTCTATTACATGTAGGGGATTACAAACACACTACACCACACATGTCAAGAGGTACTGTGTCAAATTCCACTACATCAACAAAATATATGCTTACAAAAAAATTGATCTTTTGATTCTTCATGACCCTGATTTTTGTATCCTTTTTCATCCACCACAATGGGTATGGGTTTGGGTGATCATACCAAGCTCCAACCCAAGCTTGATCACCATATTAATACTACAATATTATCCTTCCAACTAAAATCAAATAAAGCATCTACCATTCTATTTTTGGCCCAGACTTTGCTATGGAACAATTTTTTCATCTCCTTCTCTTCCTATTGAAGAAGGATACACATCCTTCTACACTAAAGTGTAGGAAATATTACCATCCATGTCTAAGATTTTATCTACATAATTGTTTGAATATGTGGCTCTATGGTTCTTCTTCTTGCCATCATTCTATGGTTCTTACGGTTTAGAAATTCATGTAGTTTTCAACAATTTTCCTTATTGTGACCATAAATATTATAATGATTATAGTGCTTACCTGGATCCTTACATTTATGTGTAGTAGCCGTTATCTTCTTGTATTTTCCATTCCACTTCTTTCCCTCCTTGGAATCATCTTGGTGCTATTTCTATTTAGAACCACATTGTTGTACTTTTTTGTGACCTATAATTTCCCAATACTATGCTTGCACACAAATCTCATCAACTATCCTTGGATTGAAAAACATCAGTTGGTTTCACAAATGAATACATAGAACCCCAAGATACTTGAGGAGTACCTTTGGGTTCTTAGGAGAGATATCTACATGATATCCATCTTCCTATATCTGGTGTCATACTCTTTCACAATTTACCCATCCTTTTACCTAAAGTAATGCTAATAGATCCATTAGTCCTCAAACATACCCAATAAGTTAGACTTAGTACTTAATGATAGTTTTGAAATCCTCCCACTTAGATACTAGTACATCACCCTCTAGCCTAAGTGTCTCCATGTGACTTACCACTAGGTTATTGCATGACCCTCTAATGATATTCTAGAAAACACATATATTTTACTCTTTTACTCTATATTGTATACATTGAGATATACCTCTAATTATTGCAACTAATCATTCAACTTTAATGCAATAATCTTACCTTGGTATGTTTTATGTCCACTTTTGCTTCTATTCGAAGGATTGTGAAGGGGCAATGAAACTAGAAGTTGATTGATATTTCTTGGTCTTGTTGATTGACTCATTTTTTGGGTATTCCTTTTCTCATAATTTATCATTTTATTTAATCTCTAAATTAGTGCATACATCCTCCCAAACATTTCCAATCTTGATTACTAGAGCTGCCACTAGGAGGCTCATATTGCAAGAAATTTTAACTTACTTTCCAATCTCACAAATATTTATTTTGCTATATATCAAAGGTGGTTATGAACAGGATCATATGGAAGGGCTATAGTTCTTTTACTCTTTTTTTTAAGCCAATTCCTAGATCTTTCAATTTCCCGCAAATGCTCCAAATAAAACTACTTTGATACTAGTAGGATCTACAAACTACCATGGACATTCCAATGTAAAAATTCATCACAACAATTCTTATAATACTTTGAAATGTTATATTATGTAGGTATATTTACTTGGATCTCATATTTGTTATATATATCTTATATCTTAAATTTAAGAAATATCTAAAATATGAAAATGAAAATATAAACAAAATGTACACACCATCCACACAAATGAACACCATATTTATCATGGGAAACAAAATATGCTAGAAAACCCAACTAGAAGGTGAGGATTTTCCTTTTCTCTCTTTGCTTCAGTTGTAGAACTGAACATAGAAATGAATGGGAACTAAACATGGATTATCTATAAATTGTCATGGATATTCCACTGGATAGTTTATTAGAACATATATGACAAAATTATAATTAAAATATGAAATATATTTTATGAGGGTTATTTTCCTTAAACATTTGGATTTGTTAAGTTGTTGATTTCATGCATGCAATATATAAAATGTGAAACATATATAACAAAAAAAAATATATAATCACTCACACCCATAAAAGAACAAGTTATGGTCTAGGAAACCATTCTTGGAGAAAACCCAACTAGAAGGTGAGGTTACTCTACTCTCTCTTTCTTTGAATGGAAATGGATACAACTACAAAGGAGTGAGACTTGTGGCCTATGGGAAGCTAAAGTACACAAACCCTCTTTATTTTTTCTCTCTCCCTATCCACTCTCAACTACAATTCTCATCCCTGGAACAAAATGCACTTGAATAGAATAGAACACCTTTTACTCCTATTGGCATGATTATAACACAAATCGATAACTTAGTAGTGATTATGCTTGATTCCTCCAATTCTTAAATAAATTTAAAATTTACTCTTATAGGGTTTACTTCATAGTTCCTATGTGGCTAGCCCATTTTCCATGAGTAATAGGGATTGGTGTGGCATCCTCTTAAATTATGGTAGTCAATTTTGATAGGTCAACTTTCGATAGGCATAAATTTCTCATACAAGATCTGGTTGAAGTGGTTCTTATGATGTTAGAAATTTATCAATGTGTATATTATGGAATCTAGGTCTATAGTAGGGTTAGGACCACAAAAAGTAATCATTTAAGGCCTTAAAATGGATTTTGAAGTTTCTCACCTGAAATTTTCCAATCTTGGACATCAAGTAAAAATGACTTTGCAAGTCAATGCCTCCAAGTTTTCCACTCTAAAAACATTGAAATGGATTAAAATAATATATTGATCCAATTTGGAACAATGGAGTTACCTTTTGACAATGTATTCTGAATGACTACTGTAAAATCCTCCTCCTCTATTGCAATAAACAATTACCACTATCATATGCTTTTCTTAGCTATGGAAAAGATACAATGCTAAAGAACCCATTTTCCTCCTAGTAGATTTATTTCAACATAACTCAATAGTTATGTGGGGTTAGGCTTTTGACTTCCTCAAAACTCAATTACTGATAAGTTTTTTGGACATTCTATAAACTTCTTGAAAATCCACACGTGGTAATCCCCACATGTGTGAGTAGTGGTGGTTGGCATGGTATCCACTCACACCATGGTGGTCAATGAGGTAGGTCAAATTGTAATAGGTCTAACATTTACATACAAGCTCTAATTACAAGGATTGTTGCACTGTTGGGAAGGCATGTGTGTGTAAAATATTGCCAAGTTTCTTTAGGGGGTTTTAACAAAAAATGTTGTTGAATTCCTTGAAATGGATTTGAAATGTTTCAAATTATTTCCAACTTCAATTTTCCAAACTAGGACATACCACTAAAATGGCCTTGCAGGTTGATTCCCCAAATTTTCCACCTAGAAAGGACCAATATGGATGAAAATAAATATGTTGAACTAAGAAAGATCATTGTATGACCAAGATATGTCATTTAAAGGTTGATAATTAAAAGAAGGGCTTATAATAAAACTACAATATTGAAGTCACAAAATAGTGAATTTACATAAATTAATTGGACAATCAATGTGTATATCATAAAAATTATACACTTTGAATAAAACAACACTAAAATCAAACTCATAATGAAAAAAATTAATGTTTATTTATAAATCACATTTGACAATTGATCTCATAATGGAGGGAAGTATGGTAGATGCCAATGTGGAAAAGTTAGATAGGAATTATGACATGAAAGCATTGATGTGTTATTACTAATTTGCCATAACATCATGGTAACATGGAACAATTGATGTGGCCAAATCTACAAGTGAGACATGGGATAGTGTTGATGTCTATAATACATATTGATATTTATTGATATTTTTGTGTCACATACATTGAGTGATAGTAATTTTCATAAGAAATGAGCACATGAAAGTGTTTATGTTGAGGTGGTAAGGTTCTCTACTGAAAGTGCATTGACTTCAATGTCAAGTACGATAAGGATTCTTTCAAAGAGGTATGGTAAGACACCACATAATGGGTGGGAATTATATGGTAGAAGGCCCGAGGATGAGACATTACTTATGGGAGGTATGCCACATGATGGTTACACCAATGAGGTTTGTCATATAGAAGGTTCCAACAATTAATAAAAATTTAATGTAATGAAAAGAAACAATGAGAGAAATGAGGATGAAATACACCATTAAGTTAGATCCATCTCTAAGAAAATTCCAACCCAATTTTTGGTGTAGTTGGGTCTCATAATATGAATTATTATAAAAAAATAAGAAATATTCACAATACCTTGAGTAGAATTTAAGAAAGAACATATTTGAATGCACTACCCTAAGTGACTTGCATGCCTATGATACTCTTGTTATAATGGTAACTTCCAAGAATTGAATATTATCTTTCCCCCATGATTTTGAGTAAATGGTACATCCATCAAGATGTCTAATGTAGTACTTATGTTCCAATCCAAATGAATAATGCAAATAGATACCTCAAGTGTAACATCCCCATGTTCTACCCTACTGATCCCAGGGATTAGAAAAATGATCAAAATTGAAAGTTATCAAAATTTCTCTAAACCAATTCCAAATCATAATGCTCATCATTCTAAATCCAACGCCACTTGAATCAACTCAAATTGACATTGTATGCTCAAGTTATGATGTTCTGAATTTTTATCCAAACAACTACAAATTGTATAGGGGGGTTGACTAGGCTACTGACTGGGTAGACCACACACTGACATCAATAGATGAATGGGCATGAAAAGTGGCTTGTATGACCCAACCTAGGTGTGACACATGGCAGGGTTATACTATGACAGATGGTAGTCTATCATTGGTTCAATGGATATGCGGTGGACCAATCAAGAGGTGCAACATGACCCAATGAGAGGGCACCATGTCGTGCCACGTGGTTGACCAAAAATTTGCAACAAGGCCCAAGGGCCTTGTTGAGTTTGATCCCTCGACCTACTAGGCATCAATTCCACACCTTACCACTAGACCACACACAAATTATTAATAAATATGGGCACCAAGTTGTATTTATATTTGATTGATTGGGCACAATGGGGAAGGGGTTAGAATGATTGGCCCTAACCCCAGTCACATCTATCCACAAAACCATAATGAGAGCTAAGAGGAGGGGAAGGTTGGTTAAGCCCAACCCCTAGTTTCTTTGCCACTATATGATCATAGTCGATGGCGAAAGGGGCAGACCAGGTGGCACCTGATCCATGTCATCCCCCGTGTGATGTAGGAAAGTGTTCCCTCTGCGGACAGAGGCAACCCCTCTAGCCCTAGAGTGGGTCTAGTCACAAACAAGGACAGATCAACAATGGCTTTCCTTAAACAGTTAAAGCTGGAGGCCTACCTCAACCGGTGGTCGATGGAGTTCTGTTGCGCTGCTCCAGCTTTCGCTTCCTTCTCCTCAACGAGTGATCAACTTGAAACAAAGCAAAGGAAATACAACAAAGCATGTAACCGGAAAACAAAAATGAACTATTTACTCACAAAGTCAAGAAGTCATGAGCTGTCAAGTACATTATAAACAAGACATAGGAAAACATCATTGATTGCATTAATAATGAAATAAGACTAAGCTTACAACCAAAGTCTTGACGTCACAAGCCTTCTCAGAGGGGTCCAGCTAGTAATTTTCTTCAAGCATTCACTCTTTGAAGATGGATCTACCAACAAACAAAGGTCTCTCTCTCACTCAGAAGTTTGACATGAAATCAAGGGCACTTCACAACCTTCCCCAAGCTATCAACACTCTCACACTTATCACACTCACACTAGCTATCTATCAAAAGCACTAACATCACTGCTCAATCCAAGAATTTACCAACTACCAACCATTAGCTGATCATATCAAAAGTGAGTGTTTAAATAGGAGAAGGAGTCTCAATGAAAGGGGGAAGAGAGAGATTATCACCAAGGAAGGTAGCACAACTGATGGAACTGCCATGCCAGGGAAGAAAGGGTGACACAAACTAGGCCAACAACTAGTTCTAGAGTCATCCAGAAGGCCAACTGTTGGAACAAATTCACCCAATCTGGGTCATCGCGGGTACATAACTGAGCTTCAGTACTGACATCGCAAGTGAGCAACGCAGATAGTCAGATCATCGCAGAAGATAATAAGTAACCTCGCGCTGGGGCATGAAATCGGACCATCGCAGGAATCAGATGTACTTCCATGCTGGCATCGCGGTTGGACTATTTGGGAGCGCCTTTTAGCACATTTATTAAGCCAATAGTTGCGATGAGGCAGATAACTTAGGGAAAGTGGGTCAATTGGTAGCATAGGAGAGCACTTGTGTAACATGAGCATGTTTGACTTTGACACATGACACAGTGGATGGACTGGGGGTGAAGGCAGTGACAAATTACTGTGTAATAGATGCCCCCTAAAGTATGAAGCCCAAGAGAGTGGGATGGGTGAAATTCTTTACAAAACTGGCTGAGCTGGAACACCAGCCGGAAGAACCTATAGGCGCAAGTACAACTGATATCTCTGATAGTGAAATACATGTAGTATAGGCATGGACGCAACCATCCAAAAGACATATGAACTAGGTCTGTGGTATGGACGTAGCAATCCAGCTAATTAGACCATGATAATGATAAAGGTATGGTCGCAGCCATCCATCAATGAGTCATGTAATCACAAACCAGTCCACGTAGCCTGAACATATGTGATCTGAGTTCGAGGTCTTGAACCCAACCAATCATAGTACAAATTCTAACATGCGAATAGAGGTGCTGAAGTCGAGCATGATAGAAAATCGCTTGATTACCGGTTGATGATGTAAACCATTAACAAGCGCGAGAGAAACTACCAATAATGCCAATGGTTCTCAAGGTACTCTCCAGTACAATCCACGAAGTGTGAAAAATGAGTTGAAGTCGAACACTCGTGGAATCACCCAATCAGCGAAAAATGATGTAAGTCAACCGTCAGGTGTGAAGTACTTGCCATTGAGGCATGCAAGCTCCAAGGTACCAAAGGGATCTCTGGGTCAATCTCCTGGCTAATGAGCTAGTGTCGACATGAGATGACTTGTCATAGGAGGGCCATAAGGTTTCCCCCATCAATGACATGAGACAAGGAACGGGTGGTAGATGGTGAAACAGAGTATCAGAGGAAAGGGCACGGATGTAAACTATAAAAGGATTATACTCTTGAACATGTCGGCAACACGACTCTAGAGGGTGGCAACATTCAGGTACCAAAGGATCAGAGGCTTGATAGAGACAAACATGGATTAGTTGGAATGAGGCTAAATGACAACCCAAACCCGCTGAAGGCCAAATGACGATGTATGGATGTCCCAACCCGACAAGAAGTAGAAGTGTCGATGTTCAAGAGCGACTAGCTACCATAGACAATCGATGATGTTTTCCAAAATTTCCCCCACCATTACTGGCGAGTACCCCAATTATTTTTGAAAACAAGCTTGAAGGGGATAGCATATGCTTGTGATGTAAGTTCGACCTTCGGTCGAATCCAACCTAGTAATAGTTTAACGAGCCTTAGGGAGGAGAAGCTCGAGCCTCGTCATGTTGACGAGTCCAATGTCATCAGGGTTTAACAAGTTCGACATAGGTAAAACTCAAAGTCTTTTTCATGTTTAGGGAGTTTGAAAAAGACACGAAAAAGAAAACTCTAGGGGGATCCTTTTTTGTAGATTTGTGTCTCTCGAGCCTAAAAAAGTATAAAACGATACTCGAAAGAACCGCTTGACCATTATGATCAAGGATTACTTTTCGTGATTAGTGATCTTGACCCGAAAAAGTAGAAAAGCGATCAAAACCACATCATTTTGAAACCAGTTAACGAGTCTGAAACGACAAATACCCGGTGATCTTTTCTTGTTTACATGGTTGGAAAAGTGCTTAAAGCATACCACCTCTCATTCTGTTTAACGAGTTGAAAGGAACAACTCGGCTATATTTTCACTTTTGAGTCGGAAAAGAGTGTGAAAGACGAGTTTATCAACCAAGTGCACGCGTAACTCCACCACCTGTACTTCTGCATGAAAACACGTCAAACGTAAAATTGATTTGACATAAATGAAGTGGAAAGATAATTAAAAGCCAAAATCCCAACTAGCCATGAAAAAATGGTAGAAAACCCACATTGTAAAGTGTAATTTTAAACATTTTCGAAAAACTACTATTAAAAGGGGGTAAACCAATTCATTCTTACCATTTGCACTATACAATTCACCGTTGGAGTTTTTGGTGTGCCAACCAGTGCTATCTTTGTGAGTTGATTGCGACCATGTTGGTTGACGGTTCACTGTGAAACTTTGACCAAGTAAGTAGTCATTCTCTTGTGCTTCATTTCATTGGTTTTTTTTTTTTTGCATTTAACCATTAGACATGCAAGTTTGGGTGGATTTTTAAATCAACATCCATCACTCGGTCATTGGTTTTTTTTTTTTTTTCATTTAACCATTAGACATGCAAGTTTGGGTGGATTTTTAAATCAACATCCATCACTCGGTCATCGTAGATATACGACTGTTTTGAAAAAAACCACGATGGCGACACAAAACCATGTTCTTATGCGAATTATGGACTAATTTTCATGAATGAAGTTCTAATTCATTTTTTCTCTTTATGCAGGGAATTATGGCTTATGTCTGGCAGGAGTGAGTTCACGATGTCAATGACGAGGAGGCTTTTGCTAACACCAGATGTTGAAATGCTCTATGTGAATGCAGATTGCTAAAGTTCTTCCTGACTCTGCATCTTTGGTTCCAACCTGATCTATTAGAGCTGATAATCCATGCATGGAACCCGATAGATGGGAAATTCATAATCCATGGCTGAGATATCGAGTTCGATGCAACATATGTGTACTTTTTGACAGGATTATCCCGACAGGGAGAGAGGCCAATCTTAGAGGGCCAACTTCCTAGGGGCAAGACACTAGAGATGATAATGGCATGAGTGTGCCCCCAGGCACGTAAGACAAGGAGCGGGAAGGTGGAAATCCTGATAGTAGAAGACATAGTTCTTCATGCAGTTTTGTTCACGGTAACTAGGGCAGCGGTCTCCCAGGCCCAACACGAGGCATCGAAGACTCATCTGTGGTTAGCCCTCGAATGCCTTAATCTGACCATGTTTAACTAGGCGGAGATAGTGACAACAAATATGAAGACACAACTCAACAACTATCGTCGAGGAGAGACGAAGCGGTTTGGTTATGGATCCATCTTGATCCCGCTCATGCTGGAGGGAGTGCCGACACTGTAGTTGCAGGACATGGTCTTGGATGCGCCCAGACCACGAGAGTCCAGGATCACACGGTGGGATCACGTTATGCCACGAGGGGGTGGCAGATGCCCTGTATCATGGGGGGCGATGTTCCGTGAGTGGTTAGAGTGCCAGATATCATTGTTGAGGACTGGCCATATGCTGGGATGGATTTTTGTGGAGATCCCAATATGCTGTTACCTCTTGGTGAGCAGTGGGATGATGGTGGTAAGGCACTTGATCAAGTTATTTTTATATTTTTATCTTTTATAATGTTTTTGGATTTTTTCATGCATACATCCTAATGAGGAACTCTATAGTGTTTGCAGACATGGGACCAGTGAAACCCGTAGGGCCGGCTCTGGAGGCGTAGAGGGACCCGTAGGGTATCAGAGAGCTAGCCTTGGCTACCCCAGCTAACGCTTCGGTAGAGACAGTGGCGCGGAATCTTGAGGGTCTGACGGCGGGTATCCCAGATTACATGGGGATCGATGAGGTCCCCATAGAGTTCCAGATCCACACAGTAGGAGTGATTCCTAGGATGCACCGTTTACTGAGACAAGTTGCACGAGTGGTGGTGTGCTATAGGGAGGACAACCCACCACAGTAGACACCTAGGTTTTATCCTACTGATTTTTTGAGAGAAATGTCTCAAATGTATGGAGAGCACATAATCTTTTAGACATATACATTTATTTTTTGAGCGCCTCGGTGCGCCACATGAGATATATATTATATATTATAATATAATATATATATATAATATATATATATATATACATATTTCTATGGTTCATTATTGTGTTTTAAATGCTTCTATACATTGTTTTGATTACATGTTACGCAAATGTCTGTCTAATACATAATTGGCTAATGCATCGGTTAACGTGTTGAATCGTCTTGGAATGTGTTGATATGTGATGAAATCAAAATTCCTTTCTAACAACCTAACTCATAAATACAACCTTAAAATCCGATGATCTTGGACGGAATAATGCCCATTAAGCTGGTGGACGACAAGCTGAGAGTCCAAATTCACAACCAATGCATGAATACTGAGGTTGATAGCCTCGGTCAGTAGTTCGATAACAACACTATATTCAGCGACATTGTTTGTGGTAGAGCCCAGACAAACACCTTGAAGGTCTACTAACTCACCGTGAGGATCGCAGATCACCCATGCCGCAGAAGACAAGTTGCGTGTACTACGCCAAGCACCATCAGCAAAACCAACGTAAGGTGTACGAGACATCTGCATGTGAAGCAAAAAGACACAATAAGTGGCAATCATGCCTATTTACCAAGAAAAAAACATGCAAACACACACACACAACACACCTACTGAAAACACACGTGTACAAATCAGAGTGCATGGGGTTCATGCATAATATTTTTTCAAATAAAGCCCATTTCGTGGCTTATCTAAAGGGTTCCCTTCATAATCAATCAGCTTGTAGGCCCCTTTTTGCAAAACTCATTTTACAATATAAGTCCCGCGCTACATAGCCTCGAATTTTCCTGCCCCCAGCTTGTTATTCGCTTGATCATAAAGCAGGACTAAATCTCCCTCAACAAAAGAACGAGGATGAACAGTATGATCGAAGTGAGTTTTCACTCTCTTCTTCTATGCTTCAATAACTAGAGAGGCTAGTCGACGGGTCTCGTATAGTCGCTCTAGGTAGAGAAGATGTTCATATAAGGAGTAGTGTTGGGGAGTAATTCTACAACTAATTTCAAAGAAGAGATCTCACACTCAATGGGAAGGGTTGCCTCCAGACCGTAAACCAATTGGAACGGGGTGAACCCAGTGGCATCCTTTACTGAAGTTCGGTAGGCCCATAAGGCAGAGAACAACATCAAATGCCAGTTGAACTTGTGCATGCCGACGGTACGTTGAAGCATTGTAACTAGAAATTTGTTGACAGCTTCCACTTGACCGTTGGCCTAACGATAGTATGGTGTTGAGCTATCATGCTGCAGGCCCAACTGGGTTGTTAACTCGGTCATCATATGATTATAGAAATGTTTTCTGTGATCAATGACGATAGCCTGAGGGACTCCGTATTGTGAGATAACATGATTGAACAAACATTGCGCCGTTGTGTGACCATCTTCAGATAATGTAGGCATCGCCTCGACCCATTTTGTAAAATAATCAACGGCAACGATGATATACCCATGCCCCCTGACCGAGTGAGGGTTACAAGTCATATAATCAATGCCCCATTTGGAAAAAGGGCCAACGGTAACAACAGGGTGAAATGGAGCAAGAGGCGCGCACATTTTCCGTTGGTAGATTTGGCACTCATGACAAGAACAGACAGCAAGAATGCAATCCTTAAAGATGGAGGGCCAAAAATATCCAGCACAGAGAATTTTCTGAGTAGTGGCGTATCCGGACATGTGACCACCATAGGCGCTAGAATGGCAGTCATTTAGAACTTGTTCGGCTTCCTCAAGGGTTAAACATCGGCGAAGGATAGAGTCGGTGCCGAGTCAGTACAGGGTGTCCCCAATAATGCGATAAGGTTGAGACTGATGGCGAACCCATCACCGAGCGTCTTTGGACAAATCGGGATGAAAAGAGGACGTCTAGAGATAGACAATGATATCGCCGTACTAATGGTCAAGGGTGCTGATCAAGAACAGAGTTTCATCTGGAATATGATCCTCTAACCGAGAGGGTGTGGTAATAGATGGCAAAGAGCAAAGAAACTTAGCAAAGACGAGGGACTTCTTAGACTTGGTAGTGGTGAACTCCAAGTTGAACTCTTGGAGGATAATAATCCACTTCAATTATTTTCCCCCCATTAACTGACGTGACAAAATGTACGTCATCGGGTTGCAATCAGAAATCACCGTCGTGGTACACAATAATATGTAATGGCAGAAACGTTGGATGACACAAACAACGGCCAATGCCAACTTCTCAACATGCGCATAGTGAGTTTCCGTATCAAGTAAATTGCGGCTAAGAGAATAAACGACATGCTCAATGCCATCATCATCATCTTGAATGAGAACCATGCCGATAGTGGTGTCAGCAGCAACTAAGTAAAGAGTGTAGTCCCAGTGATAGTTAGGGGGACGTAACAGAGGAGCAGAAACAAGGAGAGCCTTGAGATGCTCGAATGACTCTTGGCAGCGGCATCCCAATGAAAAGGAGTGTCGCGCTTCAATAATCACGTATAGCCCTTGGCCACTTCGGCATAGTTCGGAATGAATCGTTGTAAAAAGTTCACTTTTCCCTACAAGCTCTGCAATTGCTGCAAGGAAGCAGGGGGAGGAAGATTCAAGATGGCTTCGAATTTAAGAGGATCCAAACGGATACCCTCTTGGGAGACGATGAACCCCGGGAAGTCTGCCAGACTCGACATAGAAGACACACTTATGCTGATTGAGCCGAATACAATAGTGTCTACAACGAAGAAAAATTTCGCGAAGGTGGATGGGATGGTCTTGATGCCTTACCGAATGAGCCGGAAGGTCATCCAGGTAAGGTTGCACAATGTGTCGAATATCATGGAACGCATATGACATCGCACGTTGGAAGGTGGCACCGCCATTCTTTAAGCCAAAAGGGAGTTTCTTATAAGCGAAAGTGCCCCACGGATAGATAAAGGAAGTCTTGTGTTGATCGGCGGGGGCAATATTAATCTGGTTATAACCAGAAAAGCCATCCATGAATGAGTATATTTCACTTCCGGAACACTCATCAATGAGTTGGTCAATGAAGGGTGTAGGGAAGTTATATTTGGGACAAGCTCGATTAATATCTTGGTAGTCAACACATACCCTGATAGTGCCCTGTTTTTTAGTAACAGGGACAATATTAGAGACCCAGTCTGTGAGGGGGATGGGGTAAATAAAACTAGCTTTGAGAAGCTTTTCCACTTCTGCCTTAATAGTTGCAGCCTTTCGGGGGTGCACGAGGCGCAGATGTTGTCAGATAGGTTTGGCACCCAGATAGGTAGGTATCTCATGCACGACAATACTGGTATCGATGCTGGGCATCTCTTCATAAGACCATGCAAACACATCACGAAATTCACAAAAAAGACTTGTATAGAGTCGAATCTCCTCTGGAGTACAAGTTTAATCCAACATGGATGTGCTTGACAATCCCTGGCTTAACATAGATGTCGATGGGCTGGGTTTGCGTGATGTTCCCCATGTTCCCTTCAGAAGACACTTGATAAATCTGAATGGGTTTCTGAAGAGGTTGAAAGGGGAAACATGAAGCAAACCGCTCAAGACAAGCAAGCATTTCCCAGTGGGTAGGGATAAACGAGCAACGATGGTGATGATCAGGTCAAGGAGGTTCCTCGAAAGACATGGTCTCAATGATCGCTTCATTAGAAAGAAAAGATTCCTGTAATGGGTCTAAAGAAGTGCTATCTCCAAGCCAAGGGGGCTGCATGTACAAGTTGAGGGCTCTGCTCAAAGGAGCAAGTTTAGAGGATGGAGCTGATGCAAAAACAATTTCGACGTAGTTGAGCTCAGCAGGATTCAATGGCATCTCATCGCCCCAGGAGTTTATTTGATCAGGAGGGGGAAGAACCCATGGATTAGAGCGAACAGAAATCATATTATGGGGGCAACATTGGGAGGTGGGAGTGAAAAAACACCCATAAGTGTAGGATCTTTAAAGAGTCCAGCACCCACACTGTCAAGAGGGACCGAGGTATGCTCCATGAAAGGCACATTGCCATCGGAGGAAGAGGCAAAGAAGGAGAGCTGGTCTACGGTGACAATCTTCCCTTGATGAGGGAAACGAATGCCACAGAATACAGATGAGGCCACGACTCGCATGGCATAGGTCCAGCTTCATCCTAAAAGGAGGTTGTAAGTTAAATTGGCATCGACAACTTCAACCTCTACTTCAACCGTCTCTCCTTCCAACGTAATGGGAAAGCATTGGAGGATACCATAAGGATGAGACTCTCTCCCATCAAAGGCCTCCAGGGTCGTAGGAGACTAACTCAGAGTCGGAGAACCAATAGCCTTCCAGAAAGCAACAGACATTATGCAAGTAGAAGCGCCTTCATCAATGATGGTACGATGAATCGTTTTGGAATTGACAATGACCTGAATAAGGAAGGAAATTTGGTGAGGCAGCCTTGGTATATGACTGTCTAGGTCAAAAGTAATCAAATTTGAGTCAGCCGGGTCAATGCCACCGATGGCCGATAACAAAGACTTCCCCTGAGAGGGGCAGCATTGGAGAACTTCTAATGCAGACATAGCTGACATAGTCTGGGCTAAGTCCTCAACAATACTATAGTGTTGAGCAGCACGAGCATTGGGGTTATACAAGGATCTCTGAAGTACACCTTTAGAAGGAGGTTGAATGACCGTTTCAGTGCTAAGTTGCTTAATATGAAGGGGACCAGAACTGGACGGAGGAGCATTAGAGGGGACCTCAGGCTCATTCCTGGCAGGTGACAAATATTCTTTTTCCCGAGTACTAATGTGGATGGGAACTGTCCCAACCATAAATACCTGAGAACCAAAGGGAGAGGAGGATTGAGACAGATCAGCCACCATTTGAGTTTGTTGCGATGGAAAGGGTTCCTTGAGCATGACAGGAGTTCTAGAGGCACCTTTCAGTAAATGACTAACTTCGGACTGCCTTGGGCAGTCCTTGGTGTAGTGATCCTCGTCACAGATAAGGCAAGGATACTTAGGTTTGCGTTTGGCACCTTCCTCGGGTGGAGGTTTAGGGGAATCCTGCTTCAGCTGTTCAACTTTATTCTTCCCTTTCCCTTCTTTTTCACTTTCGAGGATTTGTCTGCTGTGGTGGACTGGATGCCATTCACCTCGAAAGTATTACTAGCATTGCATACACCCTGAGAAGTATTTTCATTTGAAACATTCTACTTTTGCTTTCCAGGGTTCACGGAAGATTTCTTAGAGGGCAGATTTACAGAACCGATGACACCATCCATAGAGGGTGTCGGCGGAGCTTTGGAAGTTCCCAGTCTCGGAGCATCAGGAAAATAATCATACAACGTAATGGACTGGGAGTAGACCAAGTCAAGGTACTGAGCACGTGTGATAGCTTGTTCTTCGATTACACACACTCCCATTGCAATGTCCCTAGCTATTAGACCGACAAATGAGGTTTTGAACCAGTCAGTCAAAAGCTGATCGGGTATCCAAAACTTAATCAAATGGTGATGTCACCTACATTCATGAATATGATCGGAGATATGTGTGGTCGTAGATTGTTTTAAGGATGTGAGGAGATGCATGCCAATTTCATAGCGAATCAACAACTGAAAGTGAGTTAAGAATGCCATAGCTAATGAGTTGAAGTCTTGAAAATATCTGCAAGCTAACTCAATATACCACTTAGCGGCAGATCCAGTGAGAGTCTGTTGAAAAAGGCAAAGTCGGATCGAATCATCAAGCCATGAGTTTGATGAAAACCATAGATGATACGTCATAACATGAGCCTGGGGATCTTCTCTAGCTTTGCCATCAAACTTGGGACAATCACCTGGAATTTTAGTTGGAACTTATGGCCAATATGGATTATGAAGAATGGGATCATTGGTTAGTTTGGACATGTACGGTAATTCCAACGTCGCTAAAAAGGGAAACTGAGGATTAAAGGGCATTTGTGGCCGCGGGTAGGAGGTGGTCCTAGAGTTCCATCCAGTCGTTTGTTGCCCCCATTGGTTTTGTCCAGACGGACTTGGCCCATAAGGGTTCTGCCAGTAGGAGTTCTGCCCATAGGGGTTATAGCTGTAACCGGACGGTTGACCCTGGACTTTCCCCCCAGCATTCCACTGATTACCAACTTGGCCTGTAGGAGAAACATAGGGTTGCTGGAAATTCTGATCAGGATTTACCTACAGTTGTTGATAATTTTGATATGGGGAAAATTGGGTTTTCCCTTGGGGTTGTTGGGCACCATAAGGTGGCTGGGCTCTAAACTGGGCCTGGTAGCCAAGTTGGGTTTGATAAGTAGGTTGAGATTGAGATCCAACCTGAATATGAGAACTGACTTGGGTTTGGAGCCCAAACTGGGGCTGAAAACCAAGTGGCACTTGAGAAGAAACCATCATTTGAGTGCCCAGTTGAGCAGGCCCAGACGGATGTCCTTGAATAAACTGAGGTTGAACCATCTGGCCAGAAGGTTGACCTAGCTAAGATTGATGTTGATTCACTTGCCCAGAAGGTTGAGCTTGCTGGGTAGTGGGTTGTCCTTACACAACTGAGGGTTGTCCTAATTGGCCGGACGGCTGAGCAGACTGGATAGTTGGTTGGCCTAGTGGATTTTGAGGTTGACCACTTTGTCTAGTTAGTTGACCAGGCTGGACAGTGGGTTGGCCTTGCTGAATGTATGGCTGACCAACTTTCCCAAAAGGGTAGCCTTTGCTGGACACTTGATTAGCCTTGTTGAGCATAAGGTTGACCAACTTGCCTAGAAGGGTAGCCTTGCTGGATACCTGGTTGACCTTATTGAGCATAAGGTTGTCCCTAGTTACTAGAGGGCTGCCCAGAAGGGTAGCTTTGCTGGATACCTGGTTGACCTTGTTGAGCATAAGGTTGTCCCGAGTTACCAAAGGGCTGCCCAAAATAGGTAAAGGAAGAACCACCAAAGGCTGAAGGTTGTCCCTGGTAGGGTTGTCCTTGTGGGCCTCCAGGTTGCCCTCAATAAGGTTGTTCGTAAGATGGTTGACCCTGATAAGGTGGCCCTTGCAAATTTGTAGGCAATGCTTGGCCACCATGATAAGAGGTGGTACCCCAAGAAACTGAAAGCGGAACTGTGACCTCAACCGTAGGTTGAGAGGCTATAGGTCCGGGATAATAGATATGAACTCCATGAGAATCATAATAATTAAACGGATTTTGAGGATCCGAATTCTAAAGAGCTTGTACATCCTGATCATATGTCAGCCCTGTTGGAATGAAACCAGAAGAAGGCGAGACACTTAGTGCGGGATCAACAACTCCTACCGTTAGGCCACTATGGGTAGGACCAACAGAAAGTCCGGCAATAGTAGTGACCACTGAAGAGGTAGTGGTGGCACTAACAGTAGGGGTTGAAGCAGCTACACAAACAGTTGGTGTGGTCAGAACAGATGTGACAGATGCATTGTGAATTTGAGGGATGAATGACTCCAAAGTCAGAGGGATGGTACGAGACCATATGGAACTCGAAAGGGGAGACCTAGAACCAATGATGTCCAACAAAGCATTATACGTTAAAGGCAATGTGACACCAAGGGAAGTGACACGGAAAGGTGAAGTTTCTGTTGCCCGGAAAGGTGAAGTTCCTGATTTCGTAGGAATAGGTATTTCACTTTCTGACACAACGGATTATTCACCAGAGACGGGAGTCATCTCCTCCATGTCAGAGGAAGACATTGGGACCGAAACACTAGGAGGAGTAATGGGAAAGTCTTTGTCAGAAGGCTCCCAAACAGGATTCCAATTAATATCATAGAACTCATCCTCTGGGGTGTGAGAGTTAAGCGGTTGGATACTCGGGATAACAGGGAGAGTATCACTAACAACCGGAACCTCGGGAGCAACAGAGGATGGACCCTTGGTCACTTGGAACAGGAGATGGGATCGATGATTCCGCCAGGATGTTTCACTTCAAAATCCTAGGAAAACTAACGAGAAAGAACCCTACTCAAGCTAAACGAAAACAAGATCTAACCAAGTAAATGTGAACGTGGCCAAATAAATTTTAAGACACAGGAACAAGACTTGACCTTTTCATCTTTAAAGAGTCGAGAAAAGGACCAAAAGATGACTCTAGTCGCCTTCAAATATTTAATGAGCCTGAAGCGACGAGTGCTTAGATGGACCTTTTCTTTTAAGGAGTCCGAAAAGGAATGAAAGTGACTACTCTGGAGAACTAGGCGAAAGGTTTACCAAACAATCTGTAAAACTGCATATATGCCTTGGCAGTCATATGAAAACCAAGGACTTTCCGTACAGCAGTCAATCTTCTCGAATGTTGTGTTCAGTACGTTACGGTTTGCAAGGTGGCAGACACAGCTTCCTATGGATAAAGGATGATAACCTAGTGAGGTCTCCCAATATATACTCGACGGTACGTGGGAGCACAATTCCATGCTAGACCACTATTGAGTCAAAGAAGGAGGAATCACCCAACCTTGAGTGAGGACAATAATGACTAGCTTTAACGATGTCGGAGCACGTCTCTAACCTAGACCTCTAAATTATGAGCGTTATGTTCCAATGGTTGTTAGATTTATTCAGTTCGTTTGAAGGTTGATCTTGAATTATGTTTCAGTTTTAGGCCCTACTATGTGTATATAACAAGACCTAGGATGCAACTAAAATGAGTGAAATATATTTTCTTTCGATGAACACCCACCTATGAGAGGGTAAAGAGATCATTCCCAAACCAAAAAAACCAAGCCAAACAAATGCAATTTCGTAATGCATACAAACATCAATTCCTACAGTGCATAAGAACTACTAATGAGAGATTTTATCATTCGCTTTTCAATATGCAATTTTGAAATGCAAATTCACTTTCACTTTCGCACACTAAAAAATTGCAAACTTTTGATTTTTTTGATGTTTTTTTCTCTAACTCAACGAAACAAACAAGCAAGTGTGAAAGAACTGGTTGATCCAAACAATTGTGATCTATGTTTGGTAGCAAAAAGAAATCGAATAAATACAAGGGACTGGTTCAATAATTGTCACTAAAAATCAACCAGAAACAAAGAAAGAGGAAGGCTCAGTCAAACCAATAAGGGGCTATAAACGAATCTTGAACAAGTGAGAAACCAAGACAATTGATTCAAGGAATTGAAATAATGAACTGGGTCACATAGGTTAAAAAACAAAATTCATTCAACCAAGCCAAAGAACGAGTGCCTTGACTATAAACAGTGAAAAACAAATGCCTGAGCAAGCAAAAAATGGCAAGGGATCAAATGGACTGGCAAAATCAGGAGGTAGAATTGAGAAAATCAATCCTATAGGTATCGTCGCGGGTGGAACACTAGTAACTTGCGCTGAAAATGAGCTAGCTGTAGCAACAGAGCGCTGTCAGTGTGGGACTACATGCCTTTCCCGTGATGATCCGATTTCCAGGATCGTCACGACTGTGTGGTGTTATTCCACAATGCACAGGATTTTACAAAAGGGTGATCGCGATGTCAGCGCGACTGTTAAACTAAAATCTGCGATGATGGGAAAAACAAGGTCAAAAAAGCCAAAAACTCCCAAACCAAAACCAGCCAATCTAACAGATAATAGAGGGACCTCCCAGATCAACCCAGGTGATACAAAAGACTGCTAGTAAATCCCCAAAAGCAACGAGAGACCAAATTCAAAATCAAAGCAAGAGTAAAGAGAAAAACATAAGATAGACTCCCCAGTGGAGTCGCCAATTTGTGATGCAGGAAAGTGTTCCCTTTGCGGATAGAGGCAATCCCTCTAGCCCTAGAGTAGGTCTAGTCACAAAAAAGGACAGATCAATAATGGCTTTCCTTAAACAGTTAAAGTTGGAGGCCTACCTCAAGCAGTGGTCGATGGAGTTTCGTTGTGTTGCTCCAGCTTTCACTTCCTTCTCCTCAACGAGTGATCAATCTGAAACAAAGCAAAGGAAATACAACAAAGCACGTAACCGGAAAACAACAATGAACTATTTACTCACAAAGTCAAGAAGTCATGAGCTGTCAAGTACATTACACACAAGACATAGAAAACATCATTGATTGCATTAATAATGAAATAAGAGTAAGCTTACAAACAAAGTCTTGATGTCACAAGCCTTCTCAGAGGGGTCCATCCAGCAATGTTCTTCAAGCATTCACTCTTTGAAGATGGATCTCCCAACAAACAAAGGTCTCTCTCTCACTCACAAGTTTGACATGAAATCAAGGGCACTTCACAACCTTCCCCAAGCTATCAACACTCTCACACTTTTCACACTCACACCAGCTATCTATCAAAAGCACTAACAGCACTACTCAATCCAAGAATTTACCAACTACCAACCATTAGTTGATCATATCAAAAGTGATTGTTTAAATAGGAGAAGGAGTCTCCATGAAAGGGGGAAGAGAGAGCTTATCACCAAGGAAGGTAGCACAATTGACGGAACTTCCATGCCAAGGAAGGAAGGGCGACACAAACTAGGCCAACAACTAGTTCTGGAGTCATCTAGAAGGCCGACTGTTGGAACAAATTCGCCCAATCTGGGTCATCGTGGGTACATAACTGAGCTTCAGCGCTGACATCGCAAGTGAGAAACACAGATAGTCAGATCATTGCTAAAGATAATAAGCAACCTCGCATTGGGGAATGAAATCAGACCATCATGAGAATCAGATGTACTTTTGTGCTGGCATCGCGGCTGGACTATTTGGGAGCGCCTTTCAGTGCGTTTATTAAGCCAATAGCTGCAATAAGGAAGATAACTTAGGGAAAGTGGGTCAATTGGCAGCATAGGAGAGCACTTGTGTAACATGAGCATGTTTTACTTAGACACATGAAACAATGGATGGACTGGGGGTCAAGGTAGTGAGAAATTACTGTGTAACACCCTAGTCCCACGAACACCATATAAACACTCGCTAAGTCTAGATGGAGTGGAGCAGCGGGGATGGGCAGTTAGCCCAGCCCCTGACCACATGGCACCCATGTGACTGTATCTGGTGCTTAAGGGATATTAGTGAAATTAAGGAGTCGATAAATTTCCCCAATTGCAGCGAGAACCCTTCCGGCAGTAGGTGAAATTGTCACTCGATGGTCTGCAAAAGGGAAAAAAACATAGAATGATTAGCCAAATTTGTAATTTTGTAGAACATTTAGCAGAAATTGTTCAAGGAGGCATATCTTTCTCATTTTTTAACCTTTTTTAGCTCAATGAGAGCCTACGTAGGGGTTTTTGAGCATTATGAGTCCATTGGAAGTAATATTTTGGCATTTTGAGTTCTATAAATTGATGTAATTATAGGTTTGACCACATAATTGAAGAGGCCCAACATTGGAAGTTGGAATCGGAGATGTCGTCCTCGAGGGGTGAACTTTGTTATCAATTGTTGTTTTGTGTTGTTGTATTTGGTTCATATTTCTTTGTTTTATTTCTTTAACTGAGTTTTAAAAACACTAAAGTTTATTTGTTTTTGCAACTTGATCCATTTCCCACAAGACATAAACTTAGTTGAAAATTTTTAATAGACCTTCAAATTTTTAAATTTAGATCACTTGCCCCCGTAACAATAATTGTGAACTATAGAACCAATGTGGAGAAACACGACTCACCAAAACTCTAATTAAACAAATGAAATGCAATAATATTAAAATTAATTAATGAAAAATAGTTGAAGGGATAACTTAATAGATATTTGTTCTAAGGGAATCTTGCTTGCTCGTGTATTTTGAAATCCATGCCCAACCAAATTTAAGGCCTAAAGAGGCTTGCTTTCTCACCTAGCCACAACCTATACCTAGTAGAATTAAATGCCCCATTTTTTTGTAGCTAAGAGAAGTCATGGTTTGAAAAAATTAATGTGATGTGATTGGGGCTTAATGAAGTTATTAGATTTCACTGATAGTCTTGATGATATTGTACTGGGGCAGTGGAAGGGAAAGTGGTTCCCATTCTCTTTTTTGATCTCACCAATCAAGGAGACAAGGACATATGAAGACATGTTCTTAGGAGCATGCAAAGGAAAGAGGAAGGAAGCTCTCTCTCTCTCATTCACTCTCTTTGTGAAAACACTAGGATGCAAAAGAATATATTTAGGTACACTCCGTAGAAATGGAGGGGATTTAATCAACATTCCACTGTTCTAAAACTCATGGTGGATTCTAAGTCAGAGTTGATTTCTCTCAGGAAGTCATGTTTGCATCTGACCCTCTTTGTAACAACCTTGGTGAAAATTCCATGTAATAAAAGTAAACAAAGGAAAAATAATAACCATAGTTGATGGGATACTTATTCCAAATTAGATGTAAGGGAAAGGTATCCTACTGGCCATCACTCCATGTGTTTTGGCTAAGAAAAATTGACAAAGGCTAAGGCAAAGGCATTAAAAGGTAAAAAGGAATCTTTGGCACATTTAGTTATGAAAATAAAGGAAATTAGGAGAAAATTAAAGTGAAACTTCACAGGTTTCATGTGAGGAGGAAATGAAGGAAAATAATGGAAAATGAAGAAAATAGAGGCCTCATTCATAAAAATACTTCTAAGGATTAGTTGGCAAGCTTTTGCTAACCTTTTGTCAGTTTTGTGTTGGAGCTATATCTCATTACTCTCTCTCTCTCTCTCTCTCATACTCTTGGAGACTTAAAGTTTTCTTGGAGAAATATTGGAGGGTGTCACATACTTGGATTCTTGGAGCAAGGAAGAAAATGTAGTGAAGGAAAGTGCAAGAGGGAATCAGGATCAGCAGCTACAATGGATTTGCTTGCAAGTACCGAGTTGTATGTATGTTTCCTTCACTAGTTTTGGCATGCATGGAATATGCATGTGGTTTGTTGTTTGTAATATGTCATTGGCATGTTGGATGGCCAAGATTGATAGTGCATTGCCTAGCCTTTCCATTTCCTAGATAGCCATGGAGAATGTGGGTTTATTTTCATTATTTTGTTTTGGTTACTTCTCATGTTTCCTTAGCTTGGGTTGAGTTATTAGTCTCAGAGCCTTGGTTGGAAAAACACTCTGGAGCCCTGTAACAATTTGGGTTGACTTGCTAGTCCCATAGCCTTGGTTGGACAAATGCTCTGGAGCCCTTGATGGGTTGAGTTACTAGTCCTAGAGCCTTGGTTGGACAAATGATCTAGAGCCCAGTAAAATTTGTGGGTTGAGTTACTAATCCTAGAGCCTTGGTTGGACAAACGCTTTGGAGCCTTGGAAATCTTAGATAGGGACCAATATGATGATGGTTTTTGTGATGTTCGATCATGAGGTGGAATCACTATTTGATGGGTTGAGGTGGACGGCCTCTCGAAGCCCTTGATGGGTTTTATTTATGTGTGTTATTCCCACATTCATGTTTGGAATATGGCATGGGGGTGAATGGTTGAAGAGATATTTGGTTCATCCAATCTATGGTTGGGTGGAATGTGGAATTCCCAACATAGATTTGGATTTTGCATAATTAATGAAGGGCTATTTCTCCTTGTATTTCTATCAGTATTATGATGGATTGTATGTGGTGTACATGGCTGCACTTTCATTGATATTTCAGTTGCTATTATGTTGGTTATGTATGTGTTTAACGAAAAAAGCTATGTATGGATCTCATCATGATTTTACTTGTGAATGAATGATCAATGTATCTATGACCTAGTGGATGGAATGGAATTTGATGTGTTGAGGCATCAATGTTTCTTAGCAATTCTTAGCTAACTATGAGACCCTTATGCTCAGATCTATTCTTTACACCTACGGATTACATATTCATGATATGTTTGAAGAAATGTATGTCATGGCTAGTAGGGGTCCAGTCAAGGTATTAATTAATTATTTTCTTTAGTACTATCACTTCCATGTTATTTTACTGTTCTAAAGATATCATTCAATTATGGGCAGTGACCTGGGCACTGGGCCTAGAAAAGTGGCTCAAATCCTAGGGATGCTAGCACAACATTGACAAAAAGAGTCCCTAGATGCTGGCCAACACGCATGTGAGAGCATCCAGAGGTCCTTGGATGCTAGCATGCCTATAGCATGAGAGTGACTCGAGATTAATTTATCCAAAATCTCAATGGGGCCTAGCGGCTTGTTGATAGAAAGGTTGGATTGGTTCCTGAGGATCCTAATACTAATGTTGAATGTTTGTATGGTGTGTTTCCATCAGTTCCACTTCTTTAAGGTGACTCAGGAGGTCGAATCATATCATAGTGGCTTCTCGTCGCATGTTTACCCCGATTAACCAGTTGCTTGCATAGATGTGGGAGGAGGGTGTAACAAAGTGGTATGAGAGCATGGTTCACCCCTCGAACTAGACGGGCTATGTGTTGGTCATGCATGAATTTTTTTTGCATGTTTATCTCTCACACTTTCATTCCATGTGTTTGTTGCATTTTCATAATTTTGATCATTATTGTAGTGATGTCGTGTATGACTAGTCACATGTTTTTATATGTCACTTACATGTATCATTTAGTACGCTTGGTTACATTCATGTGTGTTTGGTTACTTTCTTGTATGCTTGGTTACATGTTGCTACATGTTGTTACAAGTGTTGTTCATTTATGCTTGACTATATGTGTTATGTGTGTGTGTGGTCCATATTTGTGCTTAAGTGATATCCACATGTAGGCTGGTGTATTGTCTACTTTGTGGGTGTTCATTGTCCACATACATTGGTATGGTTTATGTCATCATGCATAAGGTCATGGTATGTGTGGTTACACATTGCATATGCGTGTTAATGTTTGCGTGTGGTTGAGTGTGCAGTGATGTGGTGGTTGTTTCCATGAGTGAGGTTGTAGTATGTGTTGTTGATAAGGTCATGCATTGATGAATTGACCCTAGCTAGAATTACGGTTGCATGGTTATATGCTTATGTACTATGTTTCCATATTTTTTCATGATTATGCTATACATGTATCATGATGATTTGTTGATCTTGTAGACAAGGTATCCTCCTCGAGTTATGCTAAGGTAAGTTGGTTTATTGTGATTTGATTTAACTGACATGATATACCTTGTAGGAGGAAATATCAAATGGCTAGAAATATGGTTGACTACAAAGATCCCCCCTATGAATCCAAAGAGTAGTATGGTGTTGGGAACTCTTCCGATTTGGTAGCTACACTGAGAAACTTAAAGGAAGGGATAAGGAGTTGTAAGGAAGATAATGACAGAATCATTCAGGCACAGGAGAAACAAGCAGAGGTAAATGCAATGATACTTCAGAGTTTGTTAGTCTTGTAGCGACAAGGACCACGTTAGATCAGTTGTGAGGAGGAGGACAAAACTAATGGGGCATATGGTAGTAGATCACATGGTGGTCACCGATCAAATAAGGATTATACAGACAAAGATGGTAGATTGTTGGATACTCCAGATAAGAGAGGGGATAGACATAGATATTATTATAGTTCTGATTCAGATAGGAACTACGATCATCATCATTATCATCCCTACAAGAGGAGTGATAGGGATACTTGCTAGATGAGTTTAAGAAAGAAAAGCCACCTAATTTTGATGGAGATAGGAAGAAACCATAGGATTTAGAGGTATGGTTGCTTGGCATGAGGACTTTATTTAGGTTGCATGACTATTCTAAGAACATAAAAGCTAGAGTAGCTACGTTTAGTCTCAAAAGTAAAGTAAACATTTGCTGGGAAGATGTCAATAATGTCACATGTATTCATGAGGAAGATTTTACTTGGAGTGAGTTTGAGCAGATATTCAAGATGTAGTACCTATCAGAGAGATACTTTGATGACAGGCTAAAGAAATTCTATGAGCTAAAGGTGGGATCTATGACAAACGATGAGTACACTAGCAGGTTTTTGGAGCTACTGAGGTATGAGCTACTGAGGAGTGTATAGCGTACACACACACTTTCACAGAAGGAAAAGCGTGTATACCTTGGAAAACTAAGTTTTCGGTCCGAGGTATTTGGTCCATGGTATTTTGATCCATGGTATTGGTCCAAGGTATTTGATCTGAGGTATTGACCCTAAGTATTTGGTCCAAGGCATTGGTCCTACATGGTTTTGGTCCATGGTATTGAGAAAGGCCTAAAACTATATAAGGACGAGAAGATCATTAGGCCAAGGTGTACAAGCATCGAATATTTGATAAAGTGTGAGATCTAGTATGCAGGTTATGGGTTTATGATGCTCTACTTGATCTAAACCAAGGAGGAACCTTAGCGGTTGATGGAGGAAAAGATCTAATGATGGATAGAGATCTTAAGGCTTGGAATGAATTATCTTTATATGGTTTGATCATATTTTATACTAATGCATGTTTTTTGCTATAAATATTATGATTTGGGTATAACTGAAGTCTAGTATAGCTACAAAATTATGAATGGATATTTACAAATGTATACGCTGGTTGACTTTGGTAAAAGTGCATATACACGCAAGTTTGACACATCAAAATAGCATATACCTTGTGAACTATGATGTTTGAAGTTACAATTGGTTTTGGTTGTTGATGCAGAGTTTTAGGTTTTAATTTATGTTCTGGTGACTGCATTCTGGTAACAATGTTCAAATTGATTGATTGAGATTTGCTTCAGTGATGATGGATGAGATCTAATAATGGATCAAGATCATAATGACTTATCATTATGTGATCTGATGGGATAGATCTTATTCCTAACACATGTATTATCCTTTATATGTGATAATTTGGGTATGTCTAAAGTTGGGAAGTGCAACGAAGTTTTAAGTAAGTATTTGCAGATCTATACACTCATTCTCTTTGATGAAGTTGTGTATACACACTGGTTTGCCTCTTACAAGTTGTGTGTACACTTTGATGCATGGTTTTGAGGTTACAGCTAGTTCTGATTAATGATGTAGTGTTCTGGGTAAAAATTTGTGTATTGGGTACAATGATCTCTTTGTTCCAGTTGATTTGTTGAAGTTGATTAAAGTATGAATGAATGGTTGATTCAATTGTGTTAGAGGTTTAGAGGTTGTTAGTGATTGATTGAGTTTGGTTGATTTAGAAAGTAATGATTGAGTTTTAGTGATTGGTTGATGCAGATATAGTAGATGGTTGTATTGTAGTGGTGATGAATTTGAGCTTCAATGTTGTTGATGGGTCCAGTATGAAAATTGGATGAAACATGACCTTCAGATTATGATGTTGTGTTCCAGGAGTATCCAGTCTGAAAATTTAGGAAACGAGGTCCCTGGAGGAAGAGAGAAGGTTGTAGCCTTCTGTAGTTCAGTGCTTACGTACTTTTAAACATATCAGCTAATACAAGAGCTAGGGGTTCGTAGCTCCCTTCTAGTAGAAGCTGGAGAATGAGAGAAGGTTGTAGCCTTCTGCAAGTAGAATCCTATGTACTGGTATAATTCTACACTATTACAATGTTGTAAAAGATTTTCTTATTATTAAAAGAAGACAGAGATGACAGCAGTAGGTGGTTTTCACCCACATTGGATTTCCACCTTAAATCTTGGTGTTCATGTGTGTTGCTTATGTGTGATGATTCACTTTGTTATTAAATGCATATGGTTACTGTTTAATGTTTAATAAAGTGTTGACGCACAGATTAAAGATCAACATATGATGAATTAACTGAAGCATTAGTTTGATGGGTATACGCTTGTTTCTTTAAGGACAATTGCGTGTACACGCGGGTTACCCACATGGAAGTAGCATATA
>APFE031465815.1:0-17099 GCA_000404065.3 Pinus taeda | reverse complement strand
CCAACAATTGGTATCAGAGCAAGTCCTTTAGTAGAAGCTTGATCGCTTGAAGGAGATCCATAGACCAATGGGAAAGAAGCTACAGAAGAAAGTGCCTAAGAAGAAGAAGACATCTCAAAGGAACTATGACAATGGAAGAATTGATTGGGGACTATGTGGAAGCAACTCTTCAGATTCAGAATCACCTCAGAATAAAGATGAACAAGCAAAAGAACTATCAGGTATGAATTTTTTATCCTCTAGTGATACATTTCTCCATCCATTTGAAGATGATGAAAGTGATAACGAAACAACTGAATTTCTCTTATGTGTAAGAAAGAAAGATATCAAATAGACGCAGAATTTAAAAGGCTTATAGACGAAATTAGAGATCAACAAGATCTATTGAACAAAAGGGAATGTGCCTTCAAAGAAGAAGCTATCAATCTAAAAGCTCAACTAGAGGAAGGAAACAAGGAAAAGGAAGATCAATGTAAAAAGCTGCAAGATGAAGTGACCTCATTAAGAAATGAAGTAAATAAAAGGAGCAAAACAAGCAAGAAACTCAAAGATAGATCTAGTTACTATGAAAGTCCTAAAGCTAAGATCCTCTCTCTAAAAGAAGATCTTGAAAAATCAAATAAGAAAAATGAAGAACTTCTCCAAGCTCTTAAAGAACAAGAAAACGAAGTTCTCGAATTAAGGAAAAAAGTGGAAGAAGGAAGAAAAGTTGAAGAAATTATGAAGAAGCAGTATCTTGAAAAGGAAAAGCAATATTAGGTTGAGCTAAATACTAGAAGGTAAATTAGAAGAAAAGGATAGGCTTTTACGATTTCAAGATAGTACTAAAATTTTGGATGATATTCTTAGCAGTCAAAGATCTCCTGCCATCAAATCTGGTCTTGGTTTCCATGAATCTGTTGAAGGTGAATCTAGCTCACAAGCTAAGGCAAGGAACTCTAATGTAAAACCTAAAATGCTCAACAAGGAGATGAGAGGTCAATCCCATCAACAACCAAGGAAATAAATTCCTCAAAGAAAATATTTTACTCCTAACTATGGAAGTGATAGTTGGTTATTTGCTCAAATGAATAAATGTTTTATATGTCATAATATTGGACATGTTGAAGCGAGATGCGGAAGTAGAATGGTTCAAGACCATCACACAGAAAGATCATCAGATCCTAGGTACTTTAAGGGATATTGTTTTTCTTGCAACACGTTTGGTCACAAAGCCATTGATTGCTATAGAAGAAATATGAAACATGTAAGATGTTATGCATGTAACAAATTTGGACATATAGCAAAGGAATGCAGGAGAAAATTTCGGGCCCCATACCAAAAGGAGAAAACATCATCGCACTCGAAGATATTGTAGAAGAAGGAAGTACAGTCAGAAGAATGTGGCACGGCATAGTGTACAAACATGACAAACTCAGGGGAAGTCGAAAGTATGAAACTTCAATGTTCTAAATCTCATACACAAGTTTCATGAAGACAAGTCACGTATATATGCGAGTTCGAAGCTGCACAGTCACATATATGTAGGTTTGAGAAAAAATGCAGTGGGACAAACTCAGAAAATTGATTTGATATGGTTCAGACAATTATCAGTTATCTTTTCTATTGTGATGATAGATGACTACGGTCTGTGGATTTTATTTAGAAGTGTTTTTTCCTTACTAGTTTTTGATAACTTGATGTATATCTGATTGATGATGATGCCTTGATACTTCTTACTAATATATGCAATGATCAGATCTGACAATGAACAGGTGGAACAGATTCAGGGGGACAACATGCTATGCTTCTAATAAAGCATTGTTGGCATTATGTTTAGAAGTCTTTGGTACCTAATCAATGACGATAATGCTTATATGGCTAAATGATAAATCTTGCTATGTTACAGTTATAAGTTGCCCATGATAAAATATCATATGATTCTTCAGGTCACATAGTTGGTGTTCAGATCAGATTTATGCATGATTGTGGATGACTCTTTGATGATGCATATAGTACATATATGTTGCTTACATGATGATCTTCATAAGGACAAAGAGAAGTACAAAGCTTGAGTACACAATTTCATTATTTTATGATGAGCCACTCATTTCCTTTATGGTACTGTCATCATACCTTCAAAATATGCATAAAGTTCATATGGTGTAGTTATGATTTCTATAGTTCTTGGCTCTCACATGGTTGAGGATTGTTGTTGTTGATGATATCAGGAAATATTGACAAATGACCATGAGCTCATGGTTTTCTAGATACATATTGCTATGCCAGATACATGGATGATTACTTAAGTTGCATATTGACAAATATTGTTGGTTGGCCAAGAGAATGGTGTTATTACAGGTCTCATGAATACATAGCTATTTGAAGAAATGGATATTCAAAGACATGGCTTACTTAGTCACATAATGATGATGAGTTCTTACCCACATATATTATCATGGTTGATGCTTAGTGATGATACATGGTTGATATATTGAAGGTCCTTGTGGAAAGATCATGCAGTTCTTGATGATGATCATGTAATGACTATGGTATTTTCACATATGATATGGTGTGAATGATTTCATTATTGCTTGGAGATATGACATATGATGAGTTGATTCAAGGAAGGAAACAAAGCAAGTTGATCTTGATGAGATCAAGAGGATGAGTTGATATCTATATGCAGACATACTTTGTCACAGGTTGATCATATTTACACTAACATGGACATATACAGGTTGTTGGTCTAGATGTTGTTGATAGATGCTTATGGAGAAAATCATACATGATGTATGATAGTTGCTGAGGACTATCATGGTCTTGTTTAGATATTTGGTCTTTGTTATAAATGTCATGTATATCATTCAATGTAAAGGTCACATCAAGACCCATGATGTAATAATTTGTCTCTGTCTATTGTAGTCTTTTGATGAGTCCCTTTTGGTCATATGATGTAATTTGTACCCACACTATGCATGGGATGGATGACGTAATATTTCAGTCATGTATAAACAATTGGTATATCCCCACTTGGTTGGGTGGATGAGTCAAGTTTGGTATATCCCCACTTGATTGGGAGAATGAATGTATGTATGCATCATTAGTAATAGGAAAGTCAAACTCACATAGTTGAGTTATAGAGTCATGTTATTTTTCTTGAAAATATTTGCAGACTCTTAATGTGCTCAGGGGGAGCATGGATGATATAGTGCATCCCAGCATGTACAAAGGGGGAGTTTAATCAGAAAATTCAGCATGTGCTTAGGGGGAGCTTGATCAATGTTTATATTCAGTTGTTCAAATATGGAAGCCTTCTTTTTGGTCAGCCCTTTTCCCTTGATATCAAAGGTTGGGGGGGGGGGGGGGGGGGGGGAATATCCTAGTCCGCCCTTTGCCCTTGATGTGAAAGGGGGAGAGTATTTTGGTGTTGCTTGTTATCTCTAACAGTTTCTATAGCTTGCGGTAATCAACACCAACATAGTTTCCATCACGTCCAAAGGGGGAGATTGTTGGAATTATGATGCATGTGTTGTAATTGATGGCAACCCACTTGTAGCAGAACAACTTACTGGTATATGGCAACTAGATGAATCTACAGAAGAAATATTAGATGTGACAGAATGCATGACAGTAGTGTTTATAGATGTGTTGAAATGCAGGGTAGTTTCAAGGAATCAGTTCATAAGGCAACTCACTCAAATGAAGGATCACAGTACAACATGACAACAACAAAGAATAACAGTTCAGACTACAAAGAATGAAGAAAATGAGGTATATGCAGGTTCACCTTGACCAAACTACGTATACACACATGTTAACAGAAGAAAAGGAGCATATAGCATACACATGCACTTTCACAAAAAGAAAAGCATGTATACCTTGGAAAACTAAGTTTTCGGTCTGAGGTATTTGGTCCATGGTATTTTGATCCATGGTATTGGTCCAAGGTATATGATCTGAGGTATTGACCCTAAGTATTTGGTCCAAGGTTTTGGTCCTACATGGTTTTGGTCGATGGTATTGAGAAAGGCCTAAAACTATATAAGGAGGAGAAGCTCATTAGGCCAAGGTGTACAAGCATCAAATATTTGATAAAGTGTGAGATCCAGTATGCAGGTTATGGGTTTATGATGCTCTGCTTGATCTGAGCCAAGGAGAAACATTAGCGATTGATGGAGGACAAGATCTAATGATGGATCGGGATCTTAAGGCTTGGAATGAATTATCTTTATATGCTTTGATCATGTTTTATACTAATGCATGTGTTGTTCTGTAAATATTATGATTTGGGTATAACTGAAGTCTTGTATAGCTATAAAATTATGAATGAATATTTACAGATGTATACACTGGTTGACTTTGGTAAAAGCGTGTATACATGCAGGTTTGACACATCAAAATAGAGTATACCTTGTGAAGTATGATGTTTGAAGTTACATTTTGTTCTGGTTGTTGATGCAGAGTTCTGGGTTTTGCTTTATGTTCTGGTGACTGCATTTTGGTATCAATGTTCAGATTGATTGATTGAGATTTGCTTCAGTGATGATGGATGAGATCTAGTAATGGATCAGGATCATAATGACTTATCATTATGTGATCTGATGGGCTAGATCTAGTTGCTAACACATGTATTATCCTTTATATGTGATAATCTAGGTATAACTGAAGTTGGGAAGTGGAACAAAGTTTTAAGTAAGTATTTACAGATCTATATGCTGGTTCACTTTGATGAAGTTGCGCATACACACTGGTTCAGCTCTTCCAAGTTGCGTGTACACTCTAATGCATGGTTTTGAGGTTACAGCTGGTTCTGATTAATGATTCAATGTTCTGGGCACAAATGTATGTACTGGCTATAGTGATATCTCTGTTCCAATTGATTTGTTGAAGTTGATTAAAGTATGAATGAATGGTTGATTCAGTTGTGTCAGAGGTTCAGAGGTTGTCAGTGATTGATTGAGTTTAGGTGATTTAGAAAGTAATGATTGAGTTCCAGTGATTGGTTGATCCAGATATAGTAGATGGTTGTATTGCAGTGGTGATTGATTTGAGCTTCAATGTTGTTGATGGGTCCAGTATGAAAATTGCATGAAACGTGACCTGCAAATTATGATGTTGTGTTCTAGGAGTATCCAATCTAAAAATTTATGAAACGAGGTCCTTGGAGGAAGAGAAAAGTTGTAGCCTTCTGTAGGTCGGTTCCTACGTACTAGTAAACATATCAACTAGTACAAGAGCTAGGGGGTTGTAGCTCCCTTACAGTAGAAGCTAGAGAATGAGAGAAGGTTGTAGCCTTCTGCAGGTAGATGCCTGCGTACTGGTATGAGTCTGCACCAATACAATGTTGTAAACATATTTTCTTATTATTAAAAGAAGACAAAGACAATAGCAGCAGGTGGTTTTCACCCACATTGGGTTTCCAACTTAAATCTTGGTGTTCATGTGTGTTGCTTATGTGTCATGGTTCACTCTGCTATTAATTGCATATGGTTATTGTTTAATGTTTAATAAAGTGTTGATGCATAGATTAAAGGTCAACATATGATGAATTAACTGAATCATTAGTTTGCTGGATATACGCTTGTTTCCTTAAGCACAATTGTGTGTACACGCAGGTTACCCACATGGAAGTAGCGTATACAAATTTGAGTATAAAAGAAAAATATTATTGACTTGACTAATACTGATTCACCCCCCCTCTTAGTATTATTTCCAACAGAATCCAACAATACCATAAGATTCAGGTAACAAGGAGAATGTTTCACCACCTAAGAGGTTCAAGGCATCAGATAGAGGACAAGGACGTTAGCCTGAGGAGCAGTATAAGGAGCCCATTCAGTGTTGGACTTGTGGAGGGGATCATCACAAGAGATATTGTCCATAGTATCAAAGTGGTAGACCTCAGATATATAGTGCGTAGTAGGAACAAACTGTTGGGGATGTTGGTAAGAGTATTCCTCGTATTTAGGTAGCATTGGATAAAACGCAGGTAGACCATCAAGCATCTATCATTGATATGGATGGTAAGCTTTGTGTTCAAGTTATTTTTATTTTGATTGACCCTGGATCTACTTATATCTATGTTATTCCTAAATTGGTGGATAAGTGTGGTTTGAGTAAGGAATTGCAAGCAAAGTCTTAGTTAGTGCAGTTGGCTACAAGTACAAATAAATGAGTTCATCATTGGGTAAGACCTTGTGAATTTTGATTTGAATGGTATGCCTACTAGAGTACATTTGAATGTATTACCATTGGGATCATATAGTATGTTGTTAGGCATGGATTGGTTGTATCTTCATAGAACCAAGGTGGATTGTTATGACAAATCTATTGAGTACTTGGATGACAATGGAGAACCAAGAATCTTATAGGGAAAGAAGAAATCCACATCAGTTAGGATGGTAACATCTATGCAGGCAAAACATAGTTGTAGGAAAGAGTGCAAGGATGTATTTTCTGAGGATATTTCAGAGTTGCCACTTCATAGGGAAGTAGAATTTTATATTGATTAGTGCTAGGGGTAGCTTCAACATCAAAAGCACCTTACAAGATGATCACACATGAGTGGGTAGAATTGAAGTTGCAGTTGAACGAAATGTTGGACTAGGATTACATTAGTCCAAGTGTATCACCATGCGGTGCACCAGTATTGTTTCTAAAGAAGAAATATGGTATTCCGTTGTGTTGTACAACAACCCCCCATTTCATAAAATTTTTCTTTTAACTATAATATGAAATGGGCCCCTTTTATAGATGTGTGAATAAAATTGGTATCAACTCATCCTTCATCAAAAGGTCCAAATGAAACGATATATTATAAACCTTTTGAACAAATATAAATCGGTCTTATGGAATAAATATATAATTCTTTATTATTGCGATAAAGAGATTGCATATCACAACAAAAAGGGATACATAATGCAAAGACCCATTGGTTTACCCTGATCCGAAAAGTGAATAACTATCGGTTATTGGGAAAGGCAAGGAAGTATAACAAAAGGCCCTCCCACTATTTCTCCGATGCGATATCACTATTGACGATTGGGGGATGTAGCACACCACACGTTAAAGACACCTTTAAAAACTCTCGATGCAATAAGGTGTATCGCCATCGGGGATCGGGGATTTTGCAATGACACAAATATTACTACTTAAGAATTTCCCCGATTGCGATCTGATAAAACAAGGCACGAGTTTCAAAATAGCTTGAAAAGGCTTCCATGTATTATTTTAGATTATTATTAAAAGCCTTCCCGTTCCCGATAGTGATTTACTTGTGATTATTCGCCAAAAACTCAAGCCATGCTTGAATGAATCATTCGGCGTATAAACGATATGATGGGTATTTAAAATGATTGACAAGTTAAAGTAGCCAATTAATGAAGCAGTTATGCCGAGATCTCCCCTGAGATTGTATCTATGGCAGTATTATTTTAATCCTTCATTATTCGTTAATTGATATAACTCTTTCATATTGGCTCGCACCACCTATTCTCTGTATTACATTCATTTTATTCCTTGCGCGGAGCTCTGCCGAAGCAACAAATTCAAGCCAAATGGGGAAGAAATCCAAGAGATTCGCAGCAGCTTCAGCTCCCGCAGTAACAGGGCAATCTACTCCTGATCCAGGACCAGGCAAGAAGGGATTGATTTCAGACACTACTTGTCTTGGCCTCGGCAACACAAGTTGGCAAAGCATATATAATCTAATTGAAGCTGAAGAGACTAAAATGGTATCGGTGCAAGCTACTGCAGATTCAACTAGAAAGTCAGAGGCTTCTCTGAAGGACTTAGTCGACTCATATCTACACCGAATAGCAGCTCGAGAAAAAATTATTCCGTATACAGATGTAGTGCGATGGGCAGTAGAGGAAATACCTGTTATGAATAGAACATTCTGCACAATCGACGGAAGAGTCTTCGGCTCATTCCAACCTAATGATTTAAGAAAAATGTATCACTTTCCTGAACCACAAAAGAAATACAATAAAACATTTCTGGAGAAGTTCACAAGTGAGAATGAAACTGAATCGACCCCAATTCAAGAATGGAGGCAGAACCCCGCAAGGCACAAACATGAATCTTCAGGTAAGTACTCTGTAGATTCATTACGTTCTCCTTACTGTTATGCTGAGGCAATGATGTGTACGATTTGGGGATTACATGATTCTGCAAAATTCACGATTGAAATGGTTCCTTTAATGGAAGCGGCAGTTAACAGTGAGATAATGGATTGGGGAAATATATTGTCAGATAAGTTAGCCACTTCTATTCTTGAGTTTAGAAATAAAACTCGCGTGACCGATAGGTCTATTCCTCCGTTTTATTTTAGTGCTTATATTTTAGATACTCTTTGTTTCAACTCTGAATTTCCTATACTGGGGTGGAGATGGACTCCACAAGACACCATGCCAATTCACATTTATCACCAAAAGCTGTGGAAAGCACACTATAAGGACTTCCTGTATCAAATTTGTAATGGTTTTATGTTGCCTATTTACTGTGCCATTTTTGACAAGCCTGCCCCGAAGATTTCTCCACAAGCAGAGATTGACCTAACCGCTCTAGGAAACTAGTTTGGGGAGGATAAATTCACATACATAAGGGTTTTTGGTAGCCTTGTCAGGCCTCATGTCCTTCCTCTGTACATACCCAACAAGCTGTTAGCCCTAGAATTAGCCTATCAAATTACATCTACAGGAACATCCAAAACGCTGAGGATTTAAAAAAAGCAGGCTTAGCCTACTTTTCCTCTAAGATGTGGTGTTTATACTTTGCACGACTACAAGCATGCGGAGAAGGAAGCAGAGAAAATAAATATGCTAAATCTTGCTACCATTCCCAATAGGCGATTTGATCCAAGAAAAGTCATCTACAATGTGCTTGAACAGGCCAAACTCACAAGGTTTGGTCATAAGGAAGATGGTTTTGATGACTTATTTTCTTCGGCAGAGTCATTACTCCAGGTCCAAGCACTGGCTAAAATGAGATATAACGATGAAAGGCTAGTAGAATTCAATAAACTCAAAGAACAGAGGTTGCAAACTCTACCTCTGGATTTATTAGCTACTGCCCTGACAACACAACGAAGCGAGCCTGAACAACAACTCATCGACAAACCTCCTGCTGCATCAAAGATTCTCGAGAAAGATAAAGAGAAAGAGCAGGAGAAAGAGCAGGAGAAAGTACAAGAGAAAGAGCACGAGGAAGAGAAAAAAAAGGAGCAGGATAAGGGCAACAAAAATGTCAATGTGGATACCCAGATTGATCCAAAACTACTCCAAGAATGGCAGCAATTTGACTCCATTATAAGCAATCTAGAAGTTCCAAAAGGTGCCGATACAACCAAAGCAATAGATACACAGGATACAACGTCAACAAAGGTTCCGAATGAAGGAACCAGCAGCCTACCCCCTAGCACAGATTTAGAAATAATTCCAAAAGATCCCTCTGATCAAATCATTTTGTTGGTGGAGGACATACCTCCATTAGATGTCTTTTACAGTCCAAAACATAGGGCTGTAGTGAAAAGATAGTGGAAAAGGAGAAGACTTGATCAACCTTCCCTGTTTCCAGAGCAAACAAAGACAACTAATGTAGTTTGGAAAGAAGAGTTTGACCCTTCCAATGACCTAACGAAGCTTTCTCAGTATTCCAGAGCTTATTCGGCAGCCACTATGGACAAGGCATCAGAAGTGAGTAATCTACTTAAAGAAAAATACCAAGAAATTGTTTTATTGCAAACACAACTGTCCGAAGCACAATAGAAAGTTGAATAGTTGGAACAACAGTTATCAACACAGCAGCAATTAAACAATCAATTGAATAAGCAGTTGCTTGAAGAAAAACAGAGAATAGACTCAAGCGCAATACAAAAGCAGAAAGAATTATCAGAAGCATTGGAAAGGTTAAAGACGATGAATGAACTAATGGCGAAAACGAAAGATGAGAAAATCGCTCAGCTATCACTTCAAATAGAGAAATTCAAGAGTCTTCCACAACCTACCGATTTCAGAGCAAAAGCGCTACAAGTTAACAAGGCATTGGTGACACAGTTAAGACTGTTATGTCATAATATTTCTTAGGTTGAGCCCCTTTATGATATAACGGAATCAATAGTTGACAAATCAGTTGATGCTAGACAGGATTTGGATCAGGCTGACGAGACCCTGAAAAATTTTCTTGCTTGGCAAGACACCAATGAGGGACAGGCAGAAAATCTACCCAAAATCCTAGAATCACACAAGGAGATCCTATTCTTAGAATGGAAGTCACAGCTAATGAAAGCAGAGAGAGAAGTTTCTAGATGTAGATTATCTATAAGTAACTTAATTGAGTTAATCAATAACACTCTCTATCTGTCTAATATGATTTCACAATGTACCCCAGGTAAATTTCTGTCAGCTACGACATTGGAGCAAGCATGCAATCAAGAGTTGGAGAAGAATGGAAGGTTAATTACAGGTATCCAAAGTTTAACATGGGACACCTATTGCTTGTTCTTAGTAAAACTATACAGTCAGAGGGCCACCCTCAAGTGTTTAACCGATGCAATCAGTTGTATCATCCCCGAAATACATGATGCCACATACTTAGCTCAGCTCCATTCTTGTCTCAGCTGCCCTCCAGAATTGGAACTGATGCTTGCAATCTGCCAACTCAGATCAAAGGGAGAATAGCCAAAATGATGAATCATGCTGTCGACTACCAACAAACCTGCTGTGGAGAAGATATTCAAGATTTAGTTGTACCAATTAAATAGCATTTTATTTTTGTAGTTAGTTAGTTCAATCAATATTTATAGAACCTTTCATGCATTTAGAAAGGGTCCTCAGTTTTTGTATAAGACTCAAAACTGGAAGTTGCACTATTGTGCTTCCGGTATATTTTTTTATAAAGACTGGGCCATTATTCCAAATTCTAACGAAGAAGCTTTTATGGGATGTGCACTATCGCCTTGATATGAAAGTAGCTCTGAGTTGGAAAAAGGAATTCGAATTGTGATTGATATCGAGAATGATTTACAGCACATATGGCACTATCATCTATGATCTAGTTTCATTCTTTTATGTGAATCGTTATTTTATTACTCTTGCTATCATCGAATATATGTATGTCAACAACACTCATATTTTTCACTATTGGATGTTTAAGGGATGTTATTCTTTTAGTCATATATGTATCGGTGATATATAAAGGATAAGTGTAATAATGTTTTATTGATTACTTTGTTCAACTATTTGAACAAAGTAATTATTATATGAAGGAATGTCTTTGTTTACCAAATAGAGTCATCTATATGCTTATTTGTGAACAAAGATTATCAAATGTTACACTTAGAAACAGAAATTTCCTAGGTTAGGATAGTTATTCATATTTTTACTTTTTAGATTAAATCATTCATCCATTACCATTTTATTAGAAAACCACTCCTTTATCCATCCCCTTTTTATTCATCATTGGGAAACTGGTCCCATTATCTCCAGTCGGAGCCACCACACCAAATGGAAAAGGAGTTGCATTAAGGTTCGGACCGGGTGGTTTTCCCCGATGTTGTTGCAACAATTTTCGAGGTATCAACATACTCTCAAATTATGTATAGGCTGTTGAATAAAGTGACCATCAAGAACAAGTATCTATTACGGAGGATTGATGACTTGTTTGATCAGTTTAAGGGAGAAGCAATTTTCTCAAATATTGATTTGAGATATGGATATCATCAGGTACGCATCAAAGAGGAAGACATTTACAAGACTCCTTTTAGAACCATATATGGGAATTATGAGTCTTTGGTAGTTCAATTCGGTTTGGCTAATGCTCCGACTACATTTATGTTCTTAATGAATAATGTGTTGTGTTCATATTTGGATAAGTTTGTTATTGTGTTCATTGATTATATATTGATAGATTTTAAAAATGAAAAAGAGAATGTCAAGCATTTAGCAATAGTGTTGAGGTTGTTGAGAGAGAATCAATGGTATGCTAAACTTAGCAAATGCAGTTTCTTTCAAAATGAGGTACATTACTTGGGGCATGTTGTGTCCAAGGAGGGCACTGTAGTAGATCCAAAAAAGATAAGAGCCATCATGGATTGGGTAGCTCCTAAGAATGTGGATGAAGTGAGACCCTTCATGGGTTTGGCAAGGTACTACAGGAGGTTCATCAAGAATTTCTCACAAATTTCTTATCCTATCACATCATTGTAGAGAAAAGGTAAGAGGTTTGAATGGACAGAGGAGTGTGAGGCTAGTTTTGAGTATTAAGCAATTGTTGACACGTGCACCACTATTATAGATTGTAGATCTGAAGAAGAAGTTTGTAGTGTACACAGATGCTTGCAAGAGAGGACTCGGTGGAGTCCTTATATAGGATGGACAGGTGGTATGATATGAGTTGAAGAAACTAAATGATAATGAGTATAACTATCCCGTGCATGATCTTGCGTTGGAAGGGATCATACATGCATTGAAGATGTGGAGAAACTATCTTCTGGGCACGAGATTTACACTAATGAGTGATCACAGTGGTTTGTGATATCTATTTGAGCAAATGAATATGAATGGTAGGCAGGCTCGGTGGGCTACGATCAGTGAGTTTGATTTTGAGATCAGGGACATCAAAGACAAAGAGAACAGACTGGCATAAGCTCTTTTCAGGCGGATATAGGAAAATCACTTAGCAATTATGAGCTCCTATGGGACAAACTTACAAGGCAGGATCTTGCGGGCAGGTGAGCAGGATGTCAAATATATGGATATACTACATGGGTTACAACAAAGTACAAGTATAGGTACATTTACATATACAAGTGGTAGTACAAGTACGGGTACAGGTGATAGTACAGGTATAGGTACAGGTGCAGGTGCACAGGATTTATTGGCTTATGGTAGATGGTTTGGTTAGATTTAAAGATAGGATATATGTGTCAAACAACAATGACCTCAACAAGGTGGTGTTGAGATAGTTTCATGCAAAACCATATTCATGTCACCCAGATTATCAAAATATATTGACAGCAGTGAAGATATTTTACTATTGGCCGAATCTAAAGAGGGATGTAACAAAGTTTGTGGCTAGGTGTTTCAATTGTCATCGTGTGAAGAAAAAGTATAAAAATCTAGGTGGATTGCTACAACTGATTGCGATTCCAAAGTGGAAGTGGGAATTAATTTCCATGGACTTCATCACAAGTTTCCCGACAATAGTGAGACAACATGATTCCATCATGGCGATTATGGATAGGTTGACGAAGGTTGCACATTTCATTCCAGTGAAGTCTACATTATCAGCTAGAGATGTAGCATAGGTATTCATCATAGATGTGGTCAGATTGCATGGTGTTCCGAAGAATATTGTGTTAGACAGGGATGCAAAGTTCACTTCCAAGTTTTGGAAGTAGTTGTTTGCAGGTTTGGGCATAGACTTGGCCTTCAATACAACTTATCATTCACAGATAGATGGATAGACAGAGAGGGTCAATAGGATATTGGAGGACATGTTGAGGATGTATGTGATGCATCAAGAATGAAAGTAGGAAGAGTACCTTCCACTAGTAGAGTTTGCTTACAACAATGGGTATCAAGAATCTTTGAGGATGAGATAGTTTGAGGTATTGTATGGGTAGAGTTGTAACACTCCCATAAGCTAGAGTGATCCAGTGAACATGGTACTTATTGGACTAGACATGTTGGCAGACATGGAACAAGAAATCTAGGTTATAAATAAAAATATAAAGGCAACAGAGGATTGACCGAAGAGTTATGCAGACAATAACAGGTTGTTTAAGGAGTTCCAGGTTGGGGAACAAGTGTACTTGAGAATCAAACCTAAGAAGACCTACTTATGGATTGGATCATGTGTCATGCTAGAAAATAGTTTTGTGGACCCTTCAATATCATTGAGAGGATTGGACCAGTAACCTATCAACTTGTACTACCGCCAACAATGAAATTCCATGATGTTTTCCATGTGTCTTGCTTAAGAAGTATGTTAAGGATGTTTATCATGTGATTGACCGGTATGTATTGCAGGTGAAACCAAATGGAGAATTCCAAATTTGGGCTGGATGAAGCTACATGGGAGATGGTAGATCCGACGCGGGCTATGTATCTTTGCTTGTTTTCCGGTTGAGGCAAAGAAGTTTTGGAATGGTGTTTTGGTGTGGTTTTGGTATATGTTTGATGATGTTTGTATATGTACATATGTATATGGATGTAAATATCGCCATGATCTATGTTATAAATCTCCAATAAGTGGTATGGGTTTCATGTCATTATGATGTTATACTTTTAGGTTTTCATGTTGGTTTGCTTCTCAGCTAGTTGATCATTGTAAATACTGCAATGAGCTAAGTTATAAAGCTCCATCAATGGTATATTTTTTTTATAGTAGTTTTGTGGTTATAGGTCTTTTTGAACACCAAGGATGGTGTTTCTCCAAGGGGGAGGGTTCTGTAATAACCCTAGTGAAAATTCCATGTAATAAAAGTAAAAAAGGCAAAATAATAACCACGGTTGATGAGACACTTATTCCAAGCTAGATGTTAGGCAAATATATCCTAGTAGGCATCACTAGATGTGTTTTTGGCTAAGGAAAATTGGCAAAGGATAAGGGAAAGGCATTAAAAGGGAAAAAGACATTTTTGGCACATTTATTTATGAAAAAAAGGAAATGAGGATAAAAGTAAGGTGAAAGGTCACAGGTTGCATGTGAGGAGGAAAATGAAGGAAAATGGTGGAAAAATGAATAAAATAGAGGCCTCATTCATAAAAAAGGCTTATGAGGATCAGTTGGCAAACTTTTGCTAAACTTTTGTCAGTTCAATGTTGGAGCTCTCTCTCATTATTTTCTCTCTCTCATACACTTGGAGACTTAGAGTTTTCGTGGAGCACTCTTAGAGGGTGTAGAATACTTGGATTCTTATAGAAAGAAGGAAAAGGTAGAGCAGGAAAGCACACGAGCGCATCAGGATCAACAACTACAACATATTTTCTTGTAAGTACCAAGTTGCATGTATGTTTCCTTCACTATTTTTGGCATGCATGGCATATGCATGTGGATTGTTCGTTGTAATATGTCATTGGCATGGAGAATGGTGAGGATTGATAGTGAATTTCCTAGCCTTTCCATTTCCTAGATAGCCATGGAGATTGTGGGTTTATTTTCATTGTTCTTTTTTTTTGTTGGTTCCCATGGTTCCTTAACTTGGGTTGAGTTATTAGTCCTAGAGCCTTGGTTGTACAAATACTGTGGAGCCTTGTAACAACTTGGCTTGAGTTACTAGTCTCGTATCCTTGGTTGGAAAAATGCTATAGAGCCCTTTGTGGGTTGAGTTACTAGTCATGGAGCCTTGGTTGGACAAATTCGCTAGAGCCAGGTAAATGTTATGGGTTGAGTTACTAGTCCTAGATCCTTGGTTAAAAAAATTCTCTAGAGCCATGGAAGGTTTTGATAGAGACCGATTTTTTGATTTTTTTGTGATGTCTAACTGTGAGGTGGAATCATTGTTTGATAGGTTGAGGTGGATGGCCTCTGGAAGCCATGGATGGTTTTGATTGATGTGTTTTATGAGATCCCACATTCATGCTTGCAATATGGCAAGGGGGTGAATGGATGAAGAGGGATTTGGCTCATCCATTCTATGGTTGGGTGGAATGTGGAAGTCCCATACCGGGTTTGTATTTTTCATCATTAATGAAGGGTTATTTCTCCTTGTATTTCTATGAGTATTATGATGGATTATATGTGGTCTATATGGATGTACTTTCATTGATATTTATGTTTCTATTATGATGGTTATGTATGTGTTTAATGACAAAATCTATGTATGGATCTCATCATGTTTTTACTTGTGAATGAGTGATCAATGTATCTATGACCTAATGGATGGAATGGCAGTTGATGTGTTGAGGCATCAATGTTTCTTAGTGATTCTTAGCTAAGTATTAGACACCTATGCCCATATATGTTCTTTACACCTGTACATTACATATTCATGATATGTTTGACGAAAAGATGTCATGGCTAGTAGATGTCCATTCAATGTCTGAATCAAGTATTTTCTTTAGTACTATCACTTCCATGTTATTTTATTGTTATGAAGATATCATTCAATGTTGGGCAGCGACCTGGGCTCTGGGCATGAAAAAGTGGCTCAAATCCTAAGGACACTGGCACAAAACTAACAAAATGAGTCCCTGGACATTGGCAGGGAGGCTTGTGAGAGCATCCACGGGTCCTTGGACACTAGCATGCCTATAGTATGAGAGAGATTGGGGGTTAAGTTGTCCAAAATCTCAGTGGGACCTAGGGGTTGGTTGATAGAAATGTTGCATTGGTTCCTAAGGAGCCTAATGCTAATGTTGAATGTCTGTATGGTGTGTTTCCATTGGTTCCACTTCCTTAACATGACTTATGAGGTCATCTATTCTTGGTAAAGGAAATTTATACTCGATACTGATTTTGTTAAGATCTCATGAATAGGTATGCCTTTTCCATTCACATTCCTTCTTAGGTTCCAACAATCTTGGTATAGAATAATGACTTAAGGTCTCTCTAATAAATCCTTTGTCAAGAAATTCTTGTAGTTTTAAATTCACTTCTTAACTTTTGATTGGATTTTAGGTAGAATTGACCCTCATATCAAGTTAATCTGATGTGATATGCTTCTCATAAGAGTTAAACATGTTGGAAAATCATTCACATTAATCTCCTTAATTTCTTTCAATAAAGATTAAATCTTTGGTGATACAAAAGTGCATTTTCCCACCTTCTTGGATTTATTTTGGTAGTATGGCCAAACAATAGTGGACCTTCTTTTGTTCCTTCAAAAATTACTTAGTTGAACACAACATAATTCAATTTCTACTAATTCTCACATCTTTGTTACTATTGCTTCTTATTATTTTTATTACATTTTAGATCATTGGTTCCAACTTATATCATTGTCTAGACTTTTTAAATTCATAAATATTCCACCTACCAACGTAGAAAACATTCCTATTAAATAGCCATGGTCATCCAAGAAGTACATGAGATGCATCCTTCTTTACTATAGTAGATATGACTTGTTAATTAAAGCTTCCAATTTGAAAATTTAACAAACACTTATTTGTTAC
>APFE031465805.1:0-12358 GCA_000404065.3 Pinus taeda | reverse complement strand
TTATTTTTGTTTTATTTTTTATTTTTATGTAATTTGCCACAATCAAATGTTTATATAACATAACACAACATGACATTACATAATCTTTTCCATAGTGACTTATGATATTGTAACAAACATATTTACAAGTTAATAATATCCATGGTGAAGTGGGGGTGAATATGCATGGTTATAAATCTTGTTATAATGTAAGTATTAAGTTTTTATGTGCTTATTAATGAAATTTAAATATGGTCACAAAATTATTATTTTAATTTTGTTAAAATTAGCAACTAGGGCCAAACTCCACATGGGTCATCGTATTTATGACAACTGATATTTTTCTTAGATTCCTTTCTCCGAGAGGTGTAGGATTGATTTAGAGATCGTCTGATTCTGACATGTACAAATGAAGTTATGAATCTATTTGATTATGGACAAATTGTCATTGTCGGTCAACGAACTTAACTTATGTAGGCTCAGAAGTCTAACAGTCACGTCTATTCATTCTCTACGTTTGTTATAAATACATGATGCCTTAGCCTCATTTGGATACACTTATTTTCACACTTCTCTCTCTCTCCTCATTGATTGGGTGTGGATTTCTGGGCCTCTCTCTCCACACGTCCGAAATTTCAGGAGACTGAATTTTTGGACAGTTTGACCATGCGTTGACCAACAACGTTGACCTGTTTGACTATGTTTTTGGGTGAGATATTTTTGTTTGGGCAGGCCACATTTCTGGGCACAAAAATCAAGGTCAAACATTGATTTTGACCAGCGTTGACTGTAGCAAGGGCTAACCGTAGGATTGGCTGTTTGACCAGGTTTGACTAGGCTATTTTGGGGTGTTTTGAGAGCTGATTCATCTTGTTGTTTGGAGGTTGAAGTTGACCAAATTGTTGAGGGTCAAATCTGCCCTGTTGACCAATGTTGACTTCTCTGGTTAGGGCTCTTTTACTACTATTACAAAATATCATATTTGTAAATTGTATTATCTCTCTCTCCTGAACTATTGAAGACTATAAAAAGATTTGATCAAGGGTTTCCCCACATTGGGGTTTGTCCCTGGTTGGTGTCACATCTTGTGTCCTCTTGTCTTGGCTTGTCTTCTACTATTTATATTTATGTTCCATCTGCATTTTACTATCATGTTGATGTGATTGCTAATTTGAATATTGATACTGGGCTATTAAAGAAATTGAAGTAAAATTGCTCTAAAGCATAGAACATACCATTTTTCCTAAAATTAACATAGAATCAGAGCTGAGGTGAAGACAAAGCCCAAGCAAGAGTGAAAGAGCAATCACCAAAGACAATTGTACAAGGACAAAAGACTTAATGGGTTCCTCATCCCACTTCCCGACTGAAGACAAGCTCCATGATCGATCTGACTATCATGGATGGAAGATGTCTCTTGATTTGACCTTGGAAGAACATGAAGTGATGGATTATGTGCAGGGTAAAATCTCTGAGCTTCCTTCAAATGCACCCACTGCTACGAAGACCAAGTACAATATGGCTGAAGTCAAAGTGAAGAAGATTATCAGGGATTCCATTGACAAGTGTTTGGTGGCCTACATCTCCGAATTGAAGACCTCGAAGGAGATCTACAATAGGTTGATCACCATGTTCAAGGTTAGTAATGCTAATCAAATTCTATTTCTCAAGAATAAGTCGAAAGATATTAAGAAGGGCAAGGATGAGGATATTCAATCCTACTTCTTAAGGATCACTAAGATCAAGAATGATCTACTTTCGATTGGAGAAGTCGTTCCTAACAGGGAACTTGCTCTCACCACCCTTGGAGGACTCCCACCTGAGTGGTATGTATTTAGAACCACTATACTCAACAACGATCGAATTCCAGGGTTTGAAGAATTGATGTCGAGATGCATTTAAGAAGAAACAAGAATGGTGGAGCAAGAAATGCCTTCTATTAGAAGCAACCCCACTACATTCTCCGATCATGCCAAAAGGAGAAATAATGCAGGGTTTAAAGGTCATTTCCATGGAAAGCCTAGATCTAAGGGAGGAAGGAAAGGCAGGTGCTTTGTTTGCAATAAGTTAGGCCACTATGCATGGGAGTGTCCAAATAGAAGGGACGCATCACATGATGATGATCACAATCATTCCAGGGGCAACTTCAACAACAACGATCAAAGGAATGGCAAGTCCAATGGCAAGGGAAAAAGGAGTGTGGGACATCAAGGAAATGGTCGACCCTCCAAGAAATCAAGGAAATCCAGGTATGAAGAATCCAATGTTGTTAACAATAAGCAAAAAGAATGTTATCTTATATTGGCCCTCTCCACTGCCTCTCCTCTGGGCACTTTGGGAAATTGGCTGATTGATAGTGGTACATCAAGGCACTTCACCAGATACAAGGAAGCCCTCTCTAATCTAATAGAAAAGGAGACAAACTTGGAGATCATCCTTGGAGACAATGCCACCTATCTCGTGAAGGGAGTAGGGAATGTTACCCTTCAATTGAATCAAGGTAACAATATTCATTTGCAAGTAGTACTATATGTACCCGATCTCAAGAAAAACATGGTGTCCATTTCGACAATGGAAGGTAAAGGATTCAAGGTGGATTTTATCGATGGAAAGGTACATGTTTGGAAAAGAAATTTTAAAGATGCTTTTACTCTTGCGTTTAGGGTTAAGACTTTGTATCAAGTTGGAGGAAGTCTATTGGCAGCCATGTCTTGCGACACATCTCTAGAATCTGAACTATGGCACTCGAGGTTTGCACATCTTCATTATAAGCCCCTACCTGATGTGAGACAGAGGGTGACAAGAATGCCTGAATTCAAAGTAGAGCATGAAGGTGCATGTCCAAGATGTGTCGAAGGAAAACTTACAAGGGGACCATTCCCCTCAAGTAATAGAAAGACTACATCCACTCTGACATATCTAGTATGATGCATGTAAACTCTTTGGGAGGATATTTATATTATCTCACCTTTAAGGATGATTATTCTCGCAAAACCTGGATCTACTTCTTGAAGAAGAAGGATGAAGTGTTCACCTGGTTCTAACACTTTAAAGCCTTTATCAAAAACCAATCCGAGAAGAAAGTCAAGATATTGAGGACTCATAATGGGACCGAGTACGAATCAAATGAATTCCAAGATTATTGCAAAGAATCTGACATTGAGAAGGAGACTACAACACCATACACTCCCGAGCAGAATGGTGTGGCTGAAAAAAATAATCGCACTACTGTAGAAATTGTTCATGCCATGCTTCATGATCAAGGGCTTCCAAAGTTCCTATGGGCTGAAGCCGCAAATACCGTTGTGTATGTTCAAAACTGATGCCCTCATCAAGCATTGGACTCCAAGACTCCCAAAGAAATGTTCACTGGTAAGAAACTCGATGTCTCTCATTTTAGAATTTTTAGAAGCCTCGTATATTTTCATGTGCCAAAAGAGAAAAAAAGCAAATTGGGTGCATCTTGGAAGAAATGAATCTTTGTGGGCTATAGTGAAAATTCGAAGGGATATAGAATTGATGTGGTTGGTTAAAGGGAAGTTGAGATAAGCCATGATGCCACCTTCGACGAAGATATGGCCCTCCGGAAGATCAACAACCTTCCTATCCAAATGAAGGACAAAGAAACTGACATCGGAAAACAGTGTGCAAAAGAAGATGAAATAATGCCAAATGTTGATGAACCTATGGATCCTATTGATCCTCCTCCTCAAGAGCCCTCCTCCTCCAAGAGGAGACCCTCATGGCTTAGGGAGACTCTCGAAGATGCCGAGAGACATATTGCACCCAGGCAGACCTTCCGTGAAAGCAAGAAGCTGAACAGGTATCAAGGATACTTGATCGTCATGAGCACTATCATTCAAAGCGAGCCTTCATCATTTGAGGAAGCCGTGAAGCAACAAGTATGGAAGGATGCTATGAATGAAGAATACGAGTCAATTATGAAGAATGATGTCTGGGATGTGGTCCCTAGACCCCAAGACAAATCGGTTGTCATCTCTAAGTGGCTCTACAAAATCGAGCATGGAGCTGATGGAAGTGCAGAAAAGTTCAAGGCTCGCCTTGTTGCTAGAGGCTTCTCTCAAAAGGAAGGTGTAAATTACGATGAGATATTTGCACCTGTTGCCCGATACATCACCATCTGCTTGATCATAGCCCTTGCTGCCTTGCAAGGATGGAACCTACATCAGATTGATGTCAAGACCACTTTCTTGCATGGTTCGATCAAAGAGGAAGTCTATGTGGAACAACCAAAGGGGTTTGAGGTTCATGACGAGGAATCTCATGTATGTAGGTTGAAGAAAGCTCTCTATGGATTGAAGCAAGCACCTTGGGCTTGGTATGAGAGAATCGATAGCTGTCTAATGAGGCCGAGATTCACTAGAAGTGAAGTCGATTCGAACCTTTACTTTAAGGTTGAAAATGATAAACCTCTCATTTTGGTACTTTATGTGGACGACCTCTTTCTGACAGGCACGGACACTCTCATTCACAAATGAAAGAGGGAGTTGGCTTCTGAATTTGAGATGAAGGACCTAGGACTAATGCACTACATCCTAGGGTTGGAGGTCTGGCAAAAGCCACGTGAAAGTTGCCTGTCTCAAGGAAAATATGTTGTGAAGATATTGGAAAGATTTGGGATGTTGGACTGCAAACCTATGACTACCCCGATGGAACTTAATTTTAAGAAGTTATGTGGTAGTGCTGTTGGACATGAATTAGGAAACGCTTTTAAGTATCGTCAACTCATAGGAGAATTGATGTTCTTAGTGAACTCTCGTCTGGACATATGTTTGGCAATTAACACATTGAGCCAATATATGGTTGAGCCTCATCATATACATTGGATTGGTTCCAAGAATCTTCTGAGATATTTTCGGGGAACAATCACTCATGGAATGAGATACACTGCTGAAGATGTGAGGCTGCATGGTTATTCTGATGCTGATTGGGCTGGCAGTGTGGTGGATCGCAAGAGCACTTCTGGATATTGTTTTTCTTTGGGTTCTCCTTCAATATCCTGGATGAGCAGGAAGCAGAATTCGGTTGCCTTGAGCACCGCTGAGGCCGAATACGTAACTGCTAGTATGGCCTCTTGTGAAGTTGTCTAGTTGAGGAAGCTCTTCAGCGAGCTATTTGGACATGTGCTGGATACCACCGTGATCCTCTGCAAAAACTAGAGTGGGATTCGATTTTCATAGAATATCGTGTTTCATGATCACTCCAAGCATATAGATATCAGGTACCTTTTTATCCGGGATATGGTACAACGAGGAGCAATAAGGAGCCACCACATTGAGACTGATGAGCAGGTTGTTGATATTCTAACAAAGTTGTTGGGGAAGTTCAAGTTCTTGGCCTTTCGAGAACGACTTGGAGTCGCGGAGGGACCCTCTTATGAGGGTCCTATATGATATGGACATTGAGCTCTAGGAGCTTCGGGGGGCTTGGGGTACTTCTTGGAGCGATGAGAAACCATAGGGTGAGTGGTTCAACCTTACCCTATGATACCCCTTGGCGACATGTAGGCAGGATGAGTGGTTCATCCTTCTCCTGTTGAGACATCCTACCCATGCAATCTCGGACTCATGTGAAGTACCTCTCATTTGGCCAATGAGTAGGGAAATGAGGATAGGGACCATAGTACTATCGATGGACGCATCGTGTAATACCGTAGTCCCTATGCTAGGATGACCGATATTGATTTGGGATCAATGGAACTGACTTCGGGTCAGTAAGAGTGATATGAGACACTCTCTTTTGATTGGAATTGACTTTGGGTCAGTAAGAGTAGTATGAGACACTCTCTTTTATTTGGGACTGACTTCGAGTCAGTAGAGAATGGTATGATACATTCTCGATCACTTCTTCTTCTTCATAGTTCAACAGAGCAGAGCAGTGCACTGATGGAAGAGATAATATAGATTGGCAGATGGAGTAGTAGATGGAGTTATCCGTAGTTGATAGGGAGTGTTAAAATTGGTAACTAGGACCAATTTCCACATGGGTCATCTTATTTATGACTGTTGATATTTTTCTTGGATTCCTCTCTCCGAGATGTGTAGGATTGATCTAGAGATCCTCTGATTCCGACATGTACAAATGAATTTATGAATTTATTTTGATTATGGACAAACTTTCAAGGTCGGTCAGCAAACTTGTGTAGGCTCAGAAGCCCAACAGTCACGTCTATTCATCCTTAACGTTTGCTATAAATACATGATGCCTTAGCCTCATTTGGACACATTCATCTTCACCCTTCTCTCTCTCTCTCCTCATTGATTAGGTGCGTATTTCTGTGCCTCTCTCTCCACATGTTCGAAATTTCAGGAGACCGAAATTTCAGGATAGTTTGACCATGCGTTGACTTGTAGCGTTGACCCATTCTACTGTGTTTTTGGGTGAGATATTTCTGTTTGGGCAGACCACATTTCTGGGCACAGAAATTGAGGTCAAACATTGATTGCAACAAGGGCTGACCATAGGGTTGGCTATTTGACCAGGTTTGAATGGACTGCTTTGGATTGTTTTGAGGGTTGATTCATCTCACTGTTTGGAGGCAAAGTTGACTGAAGTTGACCAAATTGTTGAGGGTCAAATCTGCCCTGTTGACCAATGTTGACTTTTTTGGTTAGGGCTCTTTTACTGCTATTACAAAATATCATATTGTACTATCTCTCTCTGCTAAACTTTTGAAGACTATACAAAGATTTGATCAAGGGTTTCCCCACATTGGGGTTTGTCCTTGGCTAGTGCCACATCTTGTGTCCTCTTATCTTGACTTGTCTTCTACTGTTTATATTTATGTTCTATCTGCATTTTACTATCATGTTGATGTGATTGTTAATCTATATATTGATACTAGGCTATTAAAGAAATTGAAGTAAAATTGCTTTAAAGCATAGAACATACCATTTTGCCTAAAATTAACAAATTTCTATGGTAAAATGGATCTTTGTCTATAGCTACTATTTATATCTTATATAGTAATTTGAGTGTTAAATTTTACAAAGTTGCACATCTACTTTTCTCTAAATTTAAACTTACCACGTTTATGACTTTTTAAAAAAACACACATTTTTTAAGTTTTAAGATGGTTCTAAAGTGGTTTAATTATTAATTATTAATTATTAATAATTATAATTTTTATTTAGACACCAAATTGGTATATGAGATGTCTTTCTTTATGGGATAAGGGATGCCCTCTATATAGTAATTTGAGTGTTAAAGTTTACAAAGTTGCACATCTACTTTCTCTAAATTTAAACTTGCCACCTTTATGACTTTTTTAAAAAACACACATTTTTTAAGTTTTAAGATGGATCTAAAGTGATTTAATTATTAATTATTATTTTTGTTTTATTTTTTATTTTTATGTAATTTGCCACAATCAAATGTTTAGATAACATAACACAACATGACATTACATAATTGTTTCCATAGTGACGCATGATATTGTAACAAAACATATTTACAAATTAATAATATCCATGGTGAAGTGGGGGTGAATATCCATGGTTAAAAATCTTGTTATAATGTAAGTATTAAGTTTTTATGTGTTTATTAATGAAATTTAAATATGGTCACAAAATTATTATTTTAATTTTGTTAAAATTGGCAACTAGGGCCAAACTCCACATAGGTCATCATATTTATGACAACCGATATCGTTCTTGGATTCCTCTCTCCAAGAGGTGTAGGATTGATTTAGAGATTGTCTGATTTTGACATGTACAAATGAAGTTATGAATCTATTTTGATCATGGACAAATTTTCAAGGTCGGTCAGCAAACTTAACTTATGTAGGCTCAGAAGCCCAACAGTCACGTCTATTCATTCTCAACGTTTGTTATAAATACATGATGCCTTAGCCTCATTTGGATACACTCATTTTCACACTTCTCTCTCTCTCTCCTCATTGATTGGGTGTGGATTTCTGGGCCTCTCTCTCCACACGTCCAAAATTTCAAGAGAGCAAAATTTCAGGAGACCGAATTTTTGGACAGTTTGACCATGCGTTGACAAACAATGTTGACCTGTTTGACTACGTTTTTGGGTGAGATATTTTTGTTTGGGCAGACCACATTTCTGGGCACAAAAATCAAGGCCAAACATTGACTTTGACCAGCGTTGACTGCAGCAAGGGCTGACCGCAGGGTTGGCTGTTTGACCAGGTTTGACTGGGCTATTTTGGGGTGTTTTGAGGGCTAATTCATCTTGTTGTTTGGAGGCTGAAGTTGACCAAATTGTTGAGAGTCAAATCTTCCCTATTGACCAACGTTGACTTCTTTGGTTAGGGCTCTTTTACTATTATTACAAAATATCAGATTTGTAAATTGTACTATCTCTCTCTGCTGAACTATTGAAGACTATAAGAAGATTTGATCATGGGTTTCCCCACATTGGGGTTTGTCCTTGGCTGGTGCCACATCTGGTGTCCTCTTGTCTTGGCTTGTCTTCTACTATTTATATTTATGTTCTATTTGCATTTTTCTATCATGTTGATGTGATTTTTAATCTGAATATTGATACTGGGCTATTAAAGAAATTGAATTAAAATTGCTCTAAAGCATAGAACATACCATTTTGCCTAAAATTAACATGGAATTAGAGCTGAGGTGAAGACAAAACCCGAGAAAGAGTGAAAGAGCAATCACCAAAGACATTTGGACAAGGACAAAAGGCTTAATGGGTTCCTCATCCCACTTCTCGGCTGAAAAAAAGCTCCATGATAAATGTGACTATCATGGATGGAAGATGTCTCTTGATTTGACCTTGGAAGAACAAGAAGTGATGGATTATATGCAAGGTAGCCTCCTTCAAATGCACCAACTGCTGCAAAGACCAAGTACAATAGGGTTAAAGTCAAAGAAAAGAAGATTATCAGGGATTCCATTGACAAGTGTTTGGTGGCCTACATCTCTGAATTGAAGACCCCCAGGGAGATCTATGGCAGGTTGATCACGATGTTCAAGGTTAGTAATTCTAATCGAATTCTATTTCTTAAGAATAAGTAGAAAGATATTAAGAAGGGCAAGGATGAGGATATTCAATCCTACTTCTCAAGGATCACTAAGATCAAGAATGATCTACTTTCGATTGGAGGACTCACCACCCTTCGAGGACTCCCACCTGAGTGGTATGTATCTAGAACCACTATACTCAACAATGATCGAATTCCAGGGTTTGAAGAATTGATGTCGAGATGCATTCAAGAAGAAACAAGAATGGTGGAGCAAGAAATGCCTTCTATTAGAAGCAACCCCACTGCATTCTGTGATCATGCCAAAAGGAGAAATAATGCTGGGTCTAAAAGTCATTTCCATGAAGATCCTAGATCTAAGGGAGGAAGGAAAGGTAGGTGCTTTGTTTGCGATAAGTTAGGCCACTATGCAAGGGAGTGTCCAAATAGAAGGGACACATCACATGATGATGATCACAATCATTCCAGGGGCAACTTCAACAATAACGATCAAAGGAATGGCAGGTCCAATGGTAAGGGAAAAAGGAATGTGGGACATCAAGGAAATGGTCGACCCTCCAAGAAATCAAGGAACCCCAGGTATGAAGAATCCAATGTTGTTAAAAATAAGCAAAAAGAGTACTATCTTATATCATCCCTCTCCACTGCCTTTCGTCCAGGCACTTTGGGAAATTGTTTGATTGATAGTGGTGCCTCAAGGCACTTCACCGGATACAAGGAAGCCCTCTCTAATCTGATAGAAAAGGAGACAAACTTGGAGGTCATCCTTGGACACGATGTCGCATATCTCGTGAAGGGAGGTGGGAATGTTACCCTTCAATTGAATCAAGGTAACATTATTCATTTGCAAGTAGTACTATATGTACCCGATCTTAAGAAGAACTTGGTGTCCATTTCAGCAATGTAAGATAAAGGATTCAAGGTGGATTTTATCGATGGAAAGGTACATGTTTGGAAAAGAAATTTTAAAGATGCTTTTACTCTTGTGTTTAGGGTTGACACTTTGTATCAAATTGGAGGAAGTCTATTGGGAGCCATGTCTTGCGACACATCTCTACAATTTGAACTATTGGTAGCTGAGGTTTGCCCATCTTCATTATAAGGCCCTACCTAATGTGAGATAGATAGTGACAAGTATCCCTGAATTCAAAGTAGAACATGAAGGCGCATGTCTAGGATGTGCCGAAGGAAAACTTACAAGGGGACCATTCCCCTCAAGTAATAGAAAGACTATATCCACTTTAACATATCTAGTATGATGCCCGTAAACTCTTTAGGAGGATAGTTATATTATCTCACCTTTATGGATGATTATTCTCGCAAAACCTGGATCTACTTCTTGAAGAAGAAGGATGAAGTGTTCACTTGGTTATGACACTTCAAAGCGTTTATCAAAAACCAATCCGAAAAGAAAATCAAGGTATTAAGGATTGATAATGGGACCGAGTATAAATCCAATGAATTCCATGATTATTGCAAAGAAGCTAACATTAAGGAGACTACAACACCATACAGTCCAGAGCAGAATGGTGTGGTTGAAAGGAATAATCGCACTATTGTAGAAATTGTCTGTGCCATGCTTCATGATCAAGGGCTTCCAAAGTTCCTATGGGTTGAAGTTGCAAATACCGTTGTGTGTGTTCAAAACTGATGCTCCCATCAAGCATTGGAATCCAAGACTCCCAAATAAATGTTCACTGGTAAGAAACTCGATGTCTCTCATTTTAGAATTTTTGGAAGCCCTGTATATTTTCATGTGCCGAAAGAGAAAAGAAGCAAATTTGGTGCATCTTGGAAGAAATTAACCTTTGTGGGCTATAGTGAAAATTCTAAGGGATATAGAATTTATGTGGCTGTTCAAAGAGAAGTTGAGATGAGTCATGATGTCACCTTCGACGAAGATATGGCCCTCCGGAAGATCAACAACCTTCCTACTCAAATGAAGGACAAAGACGCTGACATCGGAAAACAGGGTATAAAAGAAGATGAAACAATGCCAGATGTTGATGAACCTATGTATCCTATTGATCCTCCTCCTCCAAGAGGAGACCCTCATGGTTTAGGGAGACTCTCGAAGATGCTGAGATACATATTGCACCCAGGGGGACCTTACGTTAAAGTAAGAAGCTGAACGGGTATCAAGGATACTTAATCGTCATGAGCACTATCATTCAAAGCGAGCCTTCATCATTTGAAGAAGTCGTGAAGCAACGCGTATGGAAGGATGCTATGAATGAAGAATATGAGTCAATTATGAAGAATGATGTCTGGGATGTAGTCCCTAGACCCTAGGACAAATCAGCTGTCACCTCTAAGTGGCTCTACAAAATCGAGCATGGAGCTGATGGAAATGCAGAAAAGTTCAAGGCTCACTTTGTTGCTCGAGGCTTCTCTCAAAAGGAAGGTGTAGATTACGATGAGATATTTGCACTTGTTTCCCGATACATCACCATCCACTCGATCATAGCCCTTGCTGCCTCACAAGGATGGAACCTACATCAGATTGATGTCAAAACTGTTTTCTTGCATGGTTCGATCAAAGAGGAAATCTATGTGGAACAACCAAAGGGGTTTGAAGTTCATGAACGGGAATCTCATGTATGCAGGTTGAAGAAAAATCTCTATGGATTGAAGGAAGAAACCTAGGCTTGGTATGAGAGGATCGATAGCTATTTGATGAGGCTGAGATTCACTAGAAGTGAAGTCGATCCGAACCTTTACTTTAAGGTTGAAAATGATAAACCTCTCATTTTGGTACTTTATGTGGACGACCTCTTTCTAACATATGCGGACCTCTCATTCACAGATGTAAGAGGGAGTTGGCTTCTGAATTTGAGATGAAGGACCTAGGACCGATGCATTACATCCTAGGGTTGGAGGTCTGGAAAAAGCCAGGTGAAATTTTCCTATCTCAAGGGAAATATGTTGTGAAGATATTGGAAAGATTTGGGATGTTGGACTGCAAGCCTATGAGTACCCCGATGGAACTTAACTTTAAGGAGTTATGTGGTGGTGTTGTTGGACCTGAATTTGGAAATGCTTGTAAGTATCGTCAACTCATAGGAGCATTGATGTTCTTGGTGAACTCCCGTCCGAACATATGTTTTGCAGTTAACACATTAAGCCAATATATGGTTGAGCCTCGTCATATACATTGGATTGGTTCCAAGAATAACAATGTAAATTTTGAAATGGGAACTATAGACTCAAAACGTGAATGCTAGCAAAAAAACCCCATAAAAACATCAAAAATAATACTAAAAACGAAAAGTGTTGATGCTGGAATAACACTTTTTTTTCTAGGGTAAGTTTTCAACATGTTTTTAAAATGGCAATGAAAACCAATTTTTTGTGCAAAAATTGTCCAAAAAACACCCCCAAAATGAAAAGTGTTGA
>APFE031465804.1:18325-34092 GCA_000404065.3 Pinus taeda | reverse complement strand
TTGATGAAGAGTCCATCAACTCCATTAAACATTAATTTTGGAACACTAGCAAGATCAAAACAATAAGCTCAAGAGGGGCTTCCCAAGGCCTCTGCACATTGTGCAATCCAGCAAAGCTAAATTTGGTAAGTACTCTAAAAACTAGACATTGGATAGCTACTATTTTAAAAAAAATTGATAAACATCAACATTTCTCTATGATAAATGTGTGCATGTCTACCCACTTCTAAGAAGGTCAAGAGTGCTCGAAACCCCTAATGGACTTGGACAATATTACGTGTGGGAATAACTGCATCATTGGGCGGGACTTCAATATTACTATGGGCTGCCATGAAAAAAGGGGGGCTCCATAATGAGGGATGCCCAACAGGAATACATGTAGGATCTTACCTTAGCCTTGAACTCTTATGATGTCATACCCAAAAAATTCCTTTATATCTTGTCTAACATAAGAATGGGGCCTAATTAAATTGTAGCCCACTTAGACGATTTCCTTCTCGCTGATAATATCCTCACCTTGAATTACTACCTTAAGTCATCCATCCTCCCTTGGGCTAGATGAGACCACCGACTCATCCACCTTGAAATATAAACGCCGCTAGCGTTGGGGCCTATTTCCTTACATTACTCCCCTCAATGGGTTGAGGTCCCCAACTTTTTCAAAATGGTCTCGACCTCCTCAATGAGCTGGATCGAGGATAGCCCAATTACTATCTCAGAAACTAAGATTCACACATTGAAACAAGAAGTGAAAACTTTGCTAAAAGAGAACAAAACAAAAAGGGAGTTCAATATAAAGAATTTTGAAATCAAAATTGGATGATATCCAAGGAGAGATGGAAACTAGGTCGATATGGGTGATGGATATCCATAAAGAAGAAAAAACCTTGAAGAGATTTCATAGATCTCTCATAGAGGAAGAGGAGTACTTGAGATTAAAATTGAAAAATAATTCGCTCAAGATAGGTGATAGAAATGCTAAATTCTTTCACAAGCAAGCCAAGTTTAGGTGATCCGGATTTAAACAGGAACGCAATAACATACAGAGATAAGCATATACACAAAGATGCAGTGGAAATAATGCTTCATTTCATTAATGGAAAATACCGAAATATGCTTACAACCAGAAATGGAAATAAACTAGCTAGGGCGATGGTATCTTATCTCTCAGAAGAGATGTGGCGGCTACATGCCTCTGAACTGTTCCAAACTATGTTACAATGAGGCTTGAAGGCCTATTTATTGTTGAGAAATAATGGAAAACCCTTCACATTCCAAAACCTAACCGTAGAAGATTAAACGCCAAATTGTGGGCCCCGTTTTGGGTAAATTGGTACATCAATTTCCTAGGGTCGTAACTTTGGCATACGATCTCCGTTTGATGTGTATGATAGCTCGTTAGAAAGATCTATTCGAGAACTACGTCGTTGGGAAGGGAGTCATCGGTCCATGGACCCATGTTGCCCGCAGATTTCCCAGAAAACGTCGTTTAGGGCCTCAAAACGGCTCCAGAAGTTCAGGACCCGAAAAAACTACTAAAAATAGTAAATTGTGCTACAATTGTGGAAACTAAAAAACTAAAAGAGACAGTTACGGGTGTCCAAATGGGATAGGTGGGTGGCCATCAACATCCACCTGGATCATTAGGGAATCAAATAACAATATCATTGAGATTATCCATGGGGAAAGACCATGAGTAAATTTGAAGAAATCAAAAGAGCAACAGTAGAGCATTATTAAAATTTGTATTGGAAGGATCATACGAGGGATATGGAGAATGAAGATTCCCTCTTAGAAGTCATTTAACCTCTTATTTCTGTGGATTGGAATAATTTGCTCACTACCCCTTCGAGAGAAGGGGAAATTTGTAAGTTTATATTTTCCTTCCCTGCACATAAAGCGTCGAGCCATGATGGCTTCTTAGTGAGATTTTATCACTCCTTCTAAGATGTCATAAAGAGAGATCTTTGTAGGTTGATTGGATAATCCCTCAATAATCGTGAAATGGTCGGTGACATAAACTCTTCATTCTTATCCCTAATTCCAGAAGAGTCGAATCCCTCCTCATTCTCTCGATTTCGCCTTATTTCTCTTTGCAATGTATCTTATAATGTGTATTCAAAGTTGTTGGGCAACATTTAAAGCCAATCCTGCCCCTCTTAATATCCGCCAATGAAAGGAGATTTGCCGCGAGGAAACAATTTTTTTACAACATCATCCTCATACAAGAGGCCTTGGACTCTAGCTAGAGATGGGGTGATGAGGGCATGATTTTTAAAGTGGATATCGCTAAGGCATTTGACCAAGTTAGACACGATTTCCTACAGAAATTTATCCATAAACTCAAGTTGGATGATACCTTCATAAGGTGTATATATCTCTATATTTCCTCGCCTTGGATTGCTTTTTTGCTAAATGGTCGCAGTGTGTGATTCTTCAAGGCCTCCATAGGTCTTTGGCAAGGTTGTCCCCTCTCACCCTTTCTTTATATAATTATGGCTCATGCTGCGAGTCGAGCTTTGGAATCTAAGCGAGCCTCCCTCAACCTTTCAAGAATTTGGTTCCAGGAAGGCATCAAAAGCATAAATCATGGGCAGTTCACGGATGACACTATATTAATGGGTCCGGAGTTGCTTCTACCACTATTTCTAGGAGGTTTAAAAATATTCTAGATAAATTCCTTAGTGCCTCGGGAGGAACTATGAGTGACAATAAGTACCACATATACAAATGTAATATTACAAGGAAAAAAGAAAAAAATATTGAGGAAATTTTGGGATTTAAAGCTATGAGAGACTTGAGGGAGTTCAACTACGTAGGGACTTCAATATTTTTGGGGTGAGCAACATTGATCTCCTCGCAAAAAGTTCAAGAGAAAATGAAATCTAAAATAGTAAAATGGGGTGGTATGTGATTCAATAATTTGGGAAGAGAATTTTTGGTAAAGTGAGTCCTTTTGGTTATAACCCTATATCACTTCACAACTCTTCAAGCTCCCAAAAGTGTGCTTCACTAAATGGGAATGTTTATTGAGAAATTACTATGGGTAGGGGAGAAGTTGAAAACCAAGAAATATCACTTAGTAAATTGGAAAACTCTTAGAGCTCCCACATAGCATGGTGGATTGGGGATCAAGGACATAGGATTGCAAAATATGGCTATAGGAGCAATTACCCGAGCTCAGCCATAAACTCGAGTGAGTGGTAGTCTCACGTTATTAGGTCCAATTACCTTTCTCCTTTAAATGACCAGACTGAGAAATTGGCCTCTATATCGGGTTCTCCCATTTGGCGGTTGATCAATTACTCCAGGGACCTCATCACAAAATATTTAATTAAGCTCCGTGGATATGAGGCCATTCTCAATATATGTACTAATTCAATTCTCAGCCTTCAATCCCTGGATTATTATCATTCTTTTGAGGACGTTTGTCTTCTTTGGAAAGCAAAGATGTGGTAATGCTCGATCAAATTGTAGAGAGGGACCTACATGGTGGATGGAAACGATGGATGATGGATAAGATATGAGAGGTTTTTTTCCCTAAATGTGAAATGCTCCTCACTATGTTGGTTGGTCAAGCCCCCATTGCACAAAATGTGGAAGACAGTTGAGGTTGGAAGAGAGTGAGCTACTTAGTTAAGAATGGTTATTTTCATATGTTTTTTGACACCCATTTACCTCCAAAAAATGTGATTTGGGGAAAATTTGGAAAGCAAATATCATTCCACAAATCAATTTATTTTGTTGGCTACTCACCCATTAAAAATTTCTTACTACTGAGAAACATAGAAGTGGGGCGAGTTTGGCTTCTCAAGATGTCCTCTTTGCAAATGAGAGGAGGAGTTGATCTCTCATTTTTTCCAATAGTGTCATGTGACGAAGCAGGTATAGGGACTTGTCCTTAGTCCCCTTTAGTGCAGAACTAATGTGGCCTGCAGACATTCATACTTTCTTCAAATCTTTGCCCAAATCGTATGTGGGCTCCCTTTAGGCCAAAAACAATTTTAAGGAGGTGTGGTCTGCTCTCCCGATGTATATCAATTGGAAAATATGGATATCCAAGAATATGGCAATTTTCAGAATGTCTCGCATGTCAGCAAGCAATATAGCCATGAGAATCCTCTTGACGTGTATGTAGCTGTAAAAACCTTTCAATGACCCTTCTTTGGATCGGCTGGAATCTTCATGGTTGGCCTAGTGGGAGGTCCCTCTAACCCTCGTGGATTAGTTGTGTAATCTGTGTGTTTGGGCCAATTGGATACTAAGGCTATCCCTGTAAGAGTAGGTCCCATGTATTAAAACCAAAAATAACTAGACCCTTCAATTTAACTGTGCATCAAAAGGAAATCCTCGGGCGGCAAGAAGGAGAGGGATTGGCATTAATGAATATATTAATGCTCAAGGGCTAGGCTGAAAGACCAATAACCAAGATGAGTCTTATGGAATTCTCCTAAGACTAATCCTGGCCCATAGAAATGGTATAAAAAGATTCTAGTGTTAGGAAACTCCATGATATTTATAAGGCATATGATTAATACTTCAAAGAATAAGATCTCTACCCTTAATCAAAACATTATGAGAACCTAGAACTTAATCCCCGCTTTCAAATCAGTGACCTTCTATCATGTCCTAAGGGGAAATAGTCATGATGTTCACAAGCAAGCCAATAAGGCAAGCCATCTAGAGGAGGAAAAATGTGTCACCGACGATGTTGTGAGCATGATAGAAATACCTTAATAATTTGAAGAGTGTCATGTGTGGGCCAAAAATAAAGCCTCAATGGATAGAAATGGAGGTGGAAAAGTTGAATCTATCACTCCATAATGCAATGAAGCCCCATATTTGTCCCCCTAGCTCTCTCCTGTCATCTCCCCCACTTCCTATCCTTTGCCCCATACCCCACTGCTCCCTTCCCCTTTACCCCATACCCCCTTGGCTCCCTCATTTCCCTCCCCTTCCCGCTTCCCTATGGCCCCTCCCTTTTCTAGCCTTCACCTCTATGCTATAACCTCTACCCTGAACTCCTTCTCCCCTTGTCGCAATACCATTTGGAATCTCATACCAATCATGCAGACTTCTGGCATGTTGGACACCAAGAATCACTCGAAATGTGGCATCCCATGGAAATTTGGTACCACACATGTTTCATGAATAAGTCTCAACATTCAGCCTCGTCGTTTGAGCCCTGGTTCTTGGATAGATTGGTGGTTCAACACCTCTAGGGATTTGAGTTTTATTACACATAATTTAATTCAAAACCTGAGTGAGGTCGGGCTCATTGATGGGAGAATTGTTGGAATGACTCGTAGAGATTAGAAGACTAGTGGGAAATTAATGGAGGAGGGTTGATTTATGATGGAATACTCATGGGATCTCAATTGCAACAATCTCTTCGCTCATCTTTGTATCACCTCCAGGTTAGGAAAGAGGTATAAAGTGCATACATGTATGTGGCTTTTGTATGTCATAAGGTCTTAGAGTGGGACAATGGCCTCTTTGAAAGCCTGATGACATGAGACGAGGCCAATGTGTATTAGTTTCCACGTAATCTAGGCTCGACGTTACATTATGATGGTAGTACAGTTTCTCAGTGTAAGGTTTGGAAGGAAAATCAAGAAATTCAGAGAAGAATTGACAGGTCATAGGTGATGGGCTTGGGTTGTCCGAAGTGTTTGTAGTCAGACTACATTTGGGACACCCGGTGGGTTAGTAATTGTCTCTAGAAGATGGAGGAGAATTAGAGTATGAGTGAGGTGAGATGATGCGTTATCGCCAAGGAGCAGGGATATATGTTGTGGGCACGAAAGGGTACCTAGCTAAAAGAGATTAAGGAAAATAATTCCAATTTATGGAGATCAATAAAAGGCGTGGTTTTATAAGCGAGCGAGAAGAGGCCCAAAGACAATTCTAGGTCAGGCACATGGGGAAGCCACAGGACAAGGTCAAGTAAGTTGAGAGACATTTCCTTGGTGCAAGGTGGCAGATATAGAGCCTTGCATCTCACCTGTGTTCAAGATCATTAGGACCTGCGAGAAGCATTGTCATAACTTTAACGCAGCATGCATTAGCAAATGCATGCGAATATGGAAATGTAGGAAAGGGAAATTTAGAAGAAGGAACATATCAGGTAGCTCAAGGATGAAGTGGATCCTTTGCGTCATCAACTGGATAATTTCAAGCTCAAGGTGGATACAATAGAGGATGTTTTGTTGGCAAATGTGGAAGAAATGACAAATGGGGAGAATCCCAAGGATTCACAAGAGGCCTCCATAAGATTGGATCTAAATAGCCCAGACCCTATGGATATCTGACCATTCTTGCATTGGTTTTGTTTTTTGGTTATTAAAATGATGAACTAGAAATATATATATCTCTTACTCTAATTATGTCGAAGTTATACTTGTAGATATCCCATAATGGGAAAATTTTGTAACTAGGATGGACGTAGATACTACAATAGCGTAGATGGACCAAGAAATTTGTATCCACTTGTTGAACTAATGATAAATTGATGTAAAGACCCGATTTTATTGCGAACACCACTTTTTTAATATAAACTATACTCATTCTGCTTAAAAAAAATAATTTGGACTCTTTGAGGGCATAAGTCCTAAGCCAAGTATTGGAATTGAGAAAATGAACAACCAATGAAAAGATTATTGATAAGAAGGTTATTCTAGTGAACTCAGAATTTGGTTATGGGGAACGATTTTGAAATAAGAATTCCCAGAAAGCTACATGGGCATAACATCATCATGAATACATGTAACATGAGCAAAATCATTGAAGCATGGGTTGAGTTGAATACTATGGATAATGAAAAATTGATAGTCACTAATATAAAGTGCCTCAATGAAGGTAATTTATTAGGATTATGATACTGAATGTGGTTATGTGTGTCTAGGTAATAGTCACACGGTTTCAAATAGTAAATAATTAGATAAAATGACATCCAAAAGGACATGAAAGTAATGCAAATACAACTATCATGAAAATAGTAAAATAAGATACAGATGGGTTGTAAAATAATATGAATAATGAGGAAAAACCATAGAACGAGATAACCATGCTATGGATTTCGTAATATGGAAAAAATTTAGTGGGAGAATCTCGTTAACCTTCCCTTTAATATTTATCCATGAAAATACGATGCATGAATTTATGTGCTATATATACACATGTGTGTGATTTCTATCTAGGTATAAATGTGATGTATTTATGCATTCTTAGTGATTGCATGACGATTGACAACAATTTTATGTAGTTATTGTGATGTGACTACTTAAGAAGATAGTTATATATCTGGTCCTCTACAATTTGTAAATCCTAATATTTTGTGTTATATTAATTATGAATCCTAGGAATAGAATAGCCATGGAGAGAATATTGAGGTTGTGGGCACGCTTCGTTTGTAATCATTCATTAGCACGATTGGCTAAAAAAAATGCTCATGTGCTAGATTTAGATAAAGAGATGAGAGTTTTGTAATAGGTATCGTCCATAAGAACAACCACTAGGAGGGTTGTGGTGGATTGCATATAGGGAACTTATGTAGGTTGTATACAATTTTTATAAGAGAGAATAAGATAATATCGTATGTGTAACAATATTATAATACAAGACCTACTATTATAATATTTCTAGCAAAATTTTATGACTGTTATGTTAGTATTTTGAGCGTAATGGTAATTGGATGGGATACCAAGCCTTGATTAGACTAAGGCAACATAAAAGTTTGAACCCCTAATTGCATACAAGGACTTCATGTTCATGTTTGTAGAAATGTGAGGAGGGAGATATTACTAGAGATAGAATAATCATAGGTTAGCAACTTTAGCAACTACCAAAGGTGACTAATAGAAATACTGATTATAGTAGAATATTGAAAAGGACCTAAAAGAATAGGATACTAGTTATAGAACATTTATGTTAAGGTAATCACATTTTATAACCATTTGATGGTGAGTTAGGATCAATGTTGCGACAAGATCATTTATAGGTGTTGTTATAGAGTAAGAAATGACTATAGGTTGGTTTTCCATATGTACTTAACAAGCATGTAACAGATCATAACAACATGTTGTTGCCAATGTAAGGGAATTCCTATATGTAATAATTGGTTGGTAATAGGTTTGATTGGATTTAATATCAAATAAGAAACATGTGTATTGTAGATTATACAACATATTGTTGCAAGCAGGGGTTACGCTAGATATACTTTGTTAGTACAGGAAAATTAGTCACAAGTATGTGATACCTATATAATCGGTTATTGCAACTAGGTGACAAGTACATCATATATTTTAACCAATTTTTATAGAGATATTGTTCCATTGCAATATTCCATACAACTTTATGACAGACTTTCCTCACATAGATGAGAAGGCCATAAGAAGTTGTGACATATTTCAAAAACGTTATGAAAGTTTTTTATGTTGAATTATTACAAGAAACATCGAAAATCATAGAGAAACTCATATTGACACATCTTAGCCCAAAATACATTGAGCATGCCAATATTCATTAAATTGTGGACACATGTATTAGGGTTACCTTGCAATAGAGGACTCAACTATATTAGCTTGTGAAGCAATACGAACTCTTGCACTAAGGCATGCGGCTCACTAGGAGCCAAGTTTAGTAGAAGTTTTCCTATATCATGAATGACCTCATAACAATGGATAACATTTCTTCCTAAGGGGTATAAATCATTGAAGTGGAAATCAATTTCCGCTAACCTCTTCCCTTGATTCACAACATCCTTTCATGCTTTTACATTTTTTTTCTGTAGTTTTTTAATCCTGAATTTCTAGTGTCACTTTAAAGCCTTAAACAACATTTTTTGGGGGATACAAGATGATGCAAATTGTATTCTCCATTGGTAGTTGAAAATTTTACTTCTTGTATATATACATTTTTCAATGGGATATTGTACATTTCAAACAATGGCCCTATGTCAAATTTCTATCCCTAAAATTTTATGTCCCCATGCAAAACAACAAGCATTTGGTGATTGATCTCCTAAAGTTATGTTTTTGGATTTGTATGGTTTCTCATTGAATTTTTATATTAAAGGCCGATGAGAATCATTATAATAAAATTCAAAAAATGGTGTAGATCTCACATTTCTTCTGAGAGATAAGCTACCACCATCTTAGGTAGTTTGTTTTAATTCTCCATGTAAATAGTTTAAATGTCTTCCATTTATTAATAGAAATTAAGTTTCAATGTATCTCTAAGTTTTGGTTATAAATCTACATATAATTTCATTCCCTTCACAAACTCATATCACATTGGCTTGGTATGAGCAAGGAATTGAGATGGGGATGAGATCATTATGCAACCATGGAATAGTTTCCTTCCTAATAGAATCAAAATTGTCTCATCTCACTAGTAGGTTTGGGTGGCATATTTAGTTGATATTCTTAGCATAAAAGTAAATGACCCCATACTTTTGTAAAAGTAGGTTATGTTGTGCCCAAAGATATAATAATTAATTTCCTAAAGTAAACAAGGTTTAGGTAATGAAACTCAATAGTTGTACCCATTATTGAGGTAACGGAGAAGTTCAATGCATAAGTTACAAGATATAAATATAAAGTGTTCAAAGCCTCTAAAAGAGGGGATTTCATGGATTGTATAATGTAGGAACTTATTTTCAAGATAATACTAAGAACCTCTAAGGACCATCCCAAAGGAAGAAATCATTCTATGTACACTATGATTTTTTGAGGTCTATTTTTTTTATAATATCTTTCTTTTTACACTTGCTTGTGAGATTTGTTACTTGTTTATAAGTATACTTTTTTTTTATTATTAATTAGTACAATTTCACATGCTTTGCCAATTAGAGGAAATTTGATTTTAAAATGTTAACATTAATTTTCCATGTTATAATGTGTAAGCCAATGAAAATGTGTTATAATGTTGATTTTAAATTTAAATTTTATGGTGTAAATATATTAATTTAAATATAAAATACATGTGGATGGATATTCTGATAAAAGTATATTTATTTGGGTAATTTAATTTATTTTCTAATTTAAATTTTATTAAATCATGTTTTACTGAATTAATTTAAATATGAAATATGTATACGGTTATTTTGATAAATGTGACATTTAATTGGGTATTTTTGATAAAAGTAAAATAATAAAAATATTATATTAACAAATTGTCTACTTAACATTATTTTATTAATTTCTTTTTTTTTTAGGTAACTATTTCTTAATTGCTTGTAACTTGAAGCTTGCCCTTTTAGGTGCTTGTAGATTGGAGATTTCCCTTTAATAAATTTGTATAGATGAACTTCAATTTAATAATTCCTAACTGATTTATAATTATTTATTTGAATATTTATGTCCTTTGACTTTTTTAATGTATATAATAAAATTTGTAGAAAATAGACGGACTTTTCTGCATGATATAAGGTTTCCACTCTCAAAATGTGGTAAGTTCACATTCTGTTTTGCCATCCAACTGTTTTCTAGTGAACAAGTGTGGATGGATCTAGAGTTATGATTAATGGTGATACCCTAGGGATAATTGTTGTTACCAAAAAAAAAATAATAATATTAAATGCCAAATAAGTGCAGATGGATCTAGTCTTATGATTAATGGGATTATGAAAAAATAAAAAAATTAATAATATTAAATGTCAATAATTTGTTAAAAAAATAATAATATTAAATGCCAAATAATTTGTTAAAGACCTTAGATAGAGAGTAGGGCTCAACTAGGCTTAAACTATAAAAAACCCCACTCTTCCACCCAATGTTTGTCTTGATCTCATTGTTTATGAGTAGTAGGATCAGTGGATCTTGATCTTCTCATAATGGACTTAAGCAAGGGAATGGGTGGGTTTCAGAAGCAAGGTATAGGAATGGGTGAGTTTCAGAGAGGGAAAGTTATGGGTCATGAGAGTGATAGCATCACTAATACTATTTTCCATGATAATGCATATTGTCATGCTTTCTCCTTTCAGAAGCAAGTGAAGGGAATGGGAGTGTGTTAGAATCAGAGCCAAGAGATGGGAATGGCCGTGGGTCAGAGTCAAGGGCAATATCATGAGAGGGTTGAGGATAATGCATATTTTCATTCTTCCTGGTTTCAGAAGCAAATGACCGGAATGGGAGAGTTTCTGAAGCAAGTGGTTGTGGCTGTGGCTGTGGATCATGAGAGGGTGGATGATAATGTATATTGTCATGCTTCCTCTCACATCTCATTCTTTGATGATTTTAGTTGTTTTTCTGTGGACGATGCTCTAGATTTTTATGAGATGTACCTGGACAAATTTAGTTTGTCTGGGGACCAGCCTCTAGATTTATATCATGAAAGTACCCTTGACGAATTTAATTCGCTGGACGCTGCTCTAGATTTTTATGACATGCAGCTGGATAAATTTAGTTTGTCTGGGGACGAGCCTCTATATTTATGTCATGAAATTACCCTCGACGAATTTAATTTTCTTGGGGACGGAGGTACTGTGCCAAAGAATAATGAATATGATAATGCAATGGGGGTTTCTTCCATGCCTGAGTCAGGCCAGAAGTGCGAAGTGCCACTAATATCGACTCTGTTAAGTCCCTCAGGTTCACATTCTGACAGTAATAACGAACCAATAGCTAAGCGATCAAGAACCGGATGTGGCTATACTATTGAAGATGTAATCAAGAAACTCCCCAGAAGTTCCAGCGTTGGAAATGGTGTGATCTTGCAAAACACTAATTTTCCTGTGGTTAACCGATTTCATTCTCCCAAGTTTTCCGTCTCTTCCCTATCCTCTAATTCGCTGATCGGAAGCAAGGAGAACGTGGCACAGGACAATATTTCTCCTGTGGCTCATGGATATCTGTCTGATCTGAACTTGTCATCTCCCAAGTTTTCTTTCTCCTCCCTATCAGCTTCACTGGTGGGAAGAGAGAACTTGGAGAACAATATTTCTCCTGTGATCACTGGATTCCAGTGTGATTTCAACTTATCATCTCCCAAGCTTTCTGTCTCCTCCTTATCATCTTCCCTGATTTCTCCCAGAACCATTGGATTCCAGTCTGATAAGAAGCAGCGTCAGTTTCAGTTATATAATAAAAGCACTAATGGCCTTTCAGTGGAACCTCCGAGCATTGCAGCCTGCAACCGTCGGAGGACAGTCCAACAAAAAATCCATTCCCTGGAGAAACTTGTTCCCTTCAAATCCAAGTTAGACCAGGGTACAATGCTGAAGGAAGTGAGTAGATATGTCAAATTTCTGCAGGAGCAACTGCGCGTTCTACAGTTGATGCCTTCATTTTTATCTCCGATCAATGGTCTCGACAAATCGAGAACGCTAAACTCTTTTGTTGAAAATATTACATTCAGCACCAAGTGCAGTTCGCAAAGGCATTGCCCTGAACAGCAACCGGAATGTGGAAGAACAAAATCTGTCAGCTAAGGAAATGCACCATATTCTCGTCATGTCCCGTGAAGTTCAAAGAATACTCTTTAGTGAGGAGAAATGCGTCAGAAGACTGCAACAATACCAAATGGAGTCTGCTGCAGAAGGTTTTAATAATCTCTTTCCATAATTAGTTCATTTCAGATGTTCATGTTTTAACATAAAATTGCCACAACAGATATATGATGGAGACGATATATTTCTCTGTAGCATTTGGTATATTTCTATGATCTATATGGTATATTTCTCCTGTGATCACTGGATTACAGTATATTTCTATGATCTATTCGGTATATTTCTATGATCTATACGGTATATTTCTCCTCTGATCACTGGATTATAGTTTGATTTCAACTGCTCCAATTGGAGATCCAATTGCATTTTTATGCGACTGGCATGATGTGTTTACATTTTGATTTAACATTTTATTTTACCTGGAATGTGCGGGATAGCTGTTGGGAAGTCTTCTTGGAAAGATTTCAACTGATTATGGTACAGCTAAATGTAATTAAAAAAAATATCATTTTTTTAAATATATTTATGGAATGTTATTTCATAAAAATATATTTCATATCAGGTTATATAGTTGATATAGTTGTTGGGAAGTCTTTTGTGAACTATTTCATGTAATTGCATTTTTATGTGACTGGTATGATGCTGAAGTTTGTCTGTATTTTGATTTAATATTTTATTTTAATTTGAATCTGTGGGGATGGTTGGATTATTTCAGCTGTGATCTTAAAAGTAATGGTAAACTCATTTAATAAAGAAGTATGAGTACATAAACAAACTAACTGTAGATTTTTTTTTTAATAAGGTTAATATTCTTAATAAAATTATAAATATTTGATTATAATATTCATAAAAGTAAAATTATTATTAAAAAAATAATCTAATTTAATAATTAAAATTAATACTATAAATTTGTTAAATTTATAATTATACAATTTAAATAATTAATAATTATTTATTGTTTCAGATTTAACTATTTTTTAAATTTAAAATACAAAGTTTTGAACTTTAAATTTTACACTTCACATATTTCTTCACAACAAAATTATACCCCGTTCTAGATTTCACTGATATCTTTAAACTTTAAACCTAATCTACAGTTAACCTAAACTTACTATGAAAATAGTGTGCACATCACATAATCAAATCTGGAAAATATGTTCTGGAACTCAAACTTTTGCATTTGATACTTTCTTATATAATAATGAATTCAAAAAATCAGTTCTTATATAATAATGAATTCAAAAAATCATGCAAAAGGTTCCTAATTAAAAATAGTGTAAGTGGCCCTTATCCTATTCACTTTTTCTAGACTAAGGCTCTTCAGATTTCACAAGACCAGCTTGTACAACTGCACTCTAATTGTCTGTTAATTTTTTTTGACTTTCTTTTTTGTTGTTTAATCAACTAAAATTGTAATAAAATGCCAATGACTTAAGATTATTAAAATAAATTACTATTATTTTGATTTATATGATAAAAATGGCACGAATATATATGTGCTTTTTCCATGTTTATATATAGAACAGTTTTATTTATAATTATATGTTTACTAATTAAATTTAAAACTTATGTTTAATAATTAAATTCCAAATATATCTATATTTTTAAATGTGGTAAATATTCTATTTTTCTATAAAGGTGTGTAAATGTATATATTAAATATTTTAGGTAAAACTTTCATTATGAATATTCACCATAGCCTAAATTCCACTCCTTATATAGGCATACTATAGCATAATGTTCAAAAAAATCAAGAGGAGTGTACATATAGTGAAAAACAAGTTAAATTAGACATGAGGATAGGGTATGCTACTAGAAAATAAAATAAGCATGAGCATAGCACAATGTTCAAAAAAATCAAAAGGAGTATACATATAGTGGAAAACTAGTTAAATTAGTCATGAGGATACAGTATGCCACTTGAAAATAAAAAAAGCATTAGCATAGCATAAGGAGCATGCATACAATGCTAGGACATGTCACAAATATAGGAAAAAAAGGAGGTGGAGGGAAGAAAGGAATGAACTCCGGCCCTAACAAGGGGTTGGGAAACCCAAAAAAGTGATTAATGAATATAATATCTTGGAATTGTAAAAGACTCTTTTTGGTAAAGAGAATCACATAAGTAAAATCCATCATGAGCAAAGAAAGGCCCAAAATTATGGTGCTACCCTAGACCAACTTTGATGAAGAGTCCATCAACTCCATTAAACATTAATTTTGGAACACTAGCAAGATCAAAACAATAAGCTCAAGAGGGGCTTCCCAAGGCCTTTGCACATTGTGCAATCCAGCAAAGCTAAATTTGGTAAGTACTCTAAAAACTAGACATTGGATAGCTACTATTTAAAAAAAAATTGATAAACATCAACATTTCTCTATGATAAATGTGTTCATGTCTACCCACTTCTAAGAAGGTCAAGAGTGCTCGAAACCCCTAATGGACTTGGACAATATTACGTGTGGGAATAACTGCATCATTGGGCGGGACTTCAATATTACTATGGGCTGCCATGAAAAAAGGGGGGCTCCATAATCAGGGATGCCCAACAAGAATACATGTAGGATCTTACCTTAGCCTTGAGCTCTTATGATGTCATACCCAAAAAATTCCTTTATATCTTGTCTAACATAAGAATGGGGCCTAATTAAATTGTAGCCCACTTAGACGATTTCCTTCTCGCTGATAATATCTTCACCTTGAATTACTACCTTAAGTCAGCCATCCTCCCTTGGGCTGGATGAGACCACTGACTCATCCACCTTGAAATATAAACACCGCTAGCGTTGGGGCCTATTCCCTTACGTTACTCCCCTCAATGGGTTGAGGTCCCCAACTTTTTCAAAATGGTCTCCACCTCCTCAACGATCTCGATCGAGGATAGCCCAATTACTATCTCAGAAACTAAGATTCACACATTGAAACAAGACGTGAAAACTTGGCTAAACGAGAACAAAACAAAAAGGGAGTTCAATATAAAGAATTTTGGAATCAAAATTGGATGATATCCAAGGAGAGATGGAAACTAGGTCGATATGGGTGATGGATATCCATAAAGAAGAAGAAACCTTCAAGAGATTTCATAGATCTCTCATAGAGGAAGAGGAGTACTTGAAATTAAAATTGAAAAATAATTCGCTCAAGATAGGTGATAGAAATGCTAAATTCTTTCACAAGCAAGCCAAGTTTAGGTGATCCGGATGTAAACAAGAACGCAATAAAATACAGAGATAACCATATACACAAAGATGCAGTGGAAATAATGCTTCATTTCATTAATGGAAAATACCGAAATATGCTTACAACCAGAAATGGAAA
>APFE031465804.1:2328-18126 GCA_000404065.3 Pinus taeda | reverse complement strand
CAATGAGGCTCGAAGGCCTATTTATTGTTGAGAAACAATGGAAAACCCTTCACATCCAAAAACCTAACCGTAGAAGATGAAACGCCAAATTGTGGGCCCCGTTTTGGTTAAATTGGTACATCAATTTCCCGGGGTCGTAACTTTGGCATACGATCTCCGTTTGATGCGTGTGATAGCTCGTTAGAAAGATCTATTCGAGAACTACCTCTTTCGGAAGGCAATCATCGGTCCATGGACCCATGTTGCCCGCAGATATCCCAAAAAACGTCATTTAGGGCCTCACAACGGCTCCAGAAGTTGAGGACCCGAAAAAAAATGCTAAAAATAGTAAATTGTGCTATAATTGTGTAAACTAAAAAACTAAAAGAGACAGTTGCAGGTGCCCAAATGGGATGGGTGGGTGGCCATCAACATCCACCTGGATCATTAGGGAATAAAATAACAATATCACTGAGATTATCCATGGGAAAAGACCATGAGTAAATTTGAAGAAATCAAAAGAGCAACAGTAGAGCATTATTAAAATTTGTATTGGAAGGATCATACGAGGGATATGGAGAATGAAGATTCCCTCTTAGAAGTCATTTAATCTCTTATTTCTGTGGATTGGAATAATTTGCTCACTACCCCTCCGAGAGAAGGGGAAATTTGTAAGGTTATATTTTCCTTCCCTGTACATAAAGTGTCAAGCCACGATGGCTTCTTAGTGAGATTTTATCACTCCTTCTAAAATTTCATAAAGAGAGATCTGTGTAGGTTTATGGGATAATCCCTCAATAATCGTGAAATGGTCGGTGACATAAACTCTTCATTCCTATCCCTAATTCCAGAAGAGTCGAATCCCTCATCATTCTCTCGATTTCGCCCTATTTCTCTTTGTAATGTATCTTATAATGTCTATTCAAAGTTGTTGGGCAACATTTAAAGCCAATCCTGCCCCTCTTAATATCCGCCAATCAAAGGAGATTTGCCCCAAGGAAACTATTTTTTCACAACATCATCCTCATACAAGAGGCCTTGGACTCTAGCTAGAGATGGGGTGATGAGGGCATGATTATTAAAGTGGATATCGCTAAGGCATTTGACCAAGTTAGACACAATTTCCTACAGAAATTTATCCATAGACTCAACCTGGATGATACCTTCATAAGGTGTATATATCTCTATATTTCCTCCCCTTGGATTGCTTTTTTGCTAAATGGTTGCAGTGTGTGATTCTTCAAGGCCTCCATAGGTCTCCGGCAAGGTTGTCCGCTCTCACCCTTTCTTTATATAATTATGGTTCATGCCGCGAGTCGAGCTTTGGAATCTAAGCGAGCCTCCCTCAACCTTTCAAGAATCTGGTTCCAGGAAGGCATCAAAAGCATAAATCATGGAAAGTTCACAGATGACACTATATTAATGGGTCTGGAGTTGCTTCTACCACTATTTCTAGGAGGTTTAAAAATATTCTAGATAAATTCCTTAGTGCCTTGGGAGGAACTATGAGTGACAATAAGTACCACATATACAAATGTAATATTACAAGGAAAAAATAAAAAAATATTGAGGAAATTTTGGGATTTAAAGCTATGAGAGACTTGAGGGAGTTCAAATATGTAGGCACAACAATATTTTTGGGGCGAGCAACATTGATCGCCTCGCAAAAAGTTCAAGAGAAAATGAAATCTAAAATAGTAAAATGGGGTGGTATGTGATTCAATAATATGGGAAGAGAATTTTTGGTAAAGTGAGTCCTTTTGGTTATAACCCTATATCACTTCACAACTCTTCAAGCTCCCAAAAGTGTGCTTCACTAAATGGGAATGTTTATTGACAAATTTCTATGGGTAGCGGACAAAATGAAAACCAAGAAATATCACTTAGTAAATTGGAAAACTCTTAGAGCTCCCACATAGCATGGTGGATTGGGGATCAAGGACATAGGATTGCAAAATATGGCTATAGGAGCAATTACCCGAGATCATCCATAAACCCGAGCGAGTGGTAGTCTCACGTTATTAGGTCCAATTACCTTTCTCCTTTAAATGACCAGACTAAGAAATTGGCCTCTATATCGGGTTCTCCCATTTGGCGGTTGATCAATTACTCCAGGGAACTCATCACAAAATATTTAATTAAGCTCTGTGGATATGAGGCCATTCTCAATATATGTACTAATTCAATTCTCAGCCTTCAATCCCTGGATTATTATCATTCTTTTTAGGACGTTTGTCTTCTTTGGAGAGCAAAGAGGTGGTAATTCTCGATCAAATTGTAGAGAGGGACCTACATGGTGGATGGAAACGATGGATGATGGATAAGATATGAGAGGTTGTTTTCCCTAAATGTGAAATGCTCCTCACTATGTTGGTTGGTCAAGCCCCCATTGCACAAAATGTGGAATACAGTTGAGGTTGGAAGAGAGTGAGCTACTTTGTTAAGAATGGTTATTTTCACATGTTTTTTGACACCCATTTACCTCAAAAAATGTGATTTGGGGAAAATTTGGAAAACAAATATCATTCTACAAATCAATTTATTTTGTTGGCTACTCACCCATTAAAAATTTCTTACTACTGAGAAACATAGAAGTGGGGTGAGTTTGGCTCCTCAAGCTGTCCTCTTTGCAAATCATAGGAGGAGTTGATCTCTCATTTTTTCCAATAGTGTCATGTGACGAAGCAGGTATAGGGAGTTGTCCTTAGTCCCCTTTAGTGCAGAACTAATGTGGCCTGCAGACATTCATACTTTCTTCAAATCTTGGCCCAAATCGTATGTGGGCTCCCTTTAGGCCAAAAACAATTTTAAGGAGGTGTGGTCTGCTCTCCCGATGTATATCAATTGGCAAATATGGATATCCAAGAATATGGCAATTTTCAGAATGTCTCGTATGTCAGCAAGGAATATAGCCATGAGAATCCTCTTGATTTGTATGCAGCTGTAAAAACCTTTCAATGACCCTTCTTTGGATCAGCTGGAATCTTCATGGTTGGCCTAGTGGGAGGTCCCACTAACCCTCGGGGATTAGTTGTGTAATCTATGTGTTTGGGCCAATTGGATACTAAGGCTATCCCTGTAAGAGTAGGTCCCATGTATTAAAACCAAAAAGAACTAGACCCTTCAATTCAACTGTGCATCAAAAGGAAATCCTTGGGTGGCAAGAAGGAGAGGGATTGTCATTAACGAATATATTAATGCTCAAGGTCTAGGCTGAAAGACCAATAACCAAGATGAGTCTTATGGAATTCTCCTAAGACTAATCCTGGCCCATAGAAATGGTATAAAAAAGATTCAAGTGTTAGGAAACTCCATGATAGTTATAAGGCATATGATTAATACTTCAAAGAATAAGATCTGTACCCTTAATCAAAACATTATGAGAACCTAGAACTTAATCCCTACTTTCAAATCAGTGACCTTCTATCATGTCCTAAGGGGAAATAGTCATGATGTTCACAAGCAAGCCAATAAGGCAAGCCATCTAGAGGAGGAAAAATGTGTCACCAACGATGTTGTGAGCATGATAGAAATACCTTAATAATTTGAAGAGTGTCATGTGTGGGCCAAAAATAAAGCCTCAATGGATAGAAATGGAGGTGGAAAAGTTGAATCTATCACTCCATAATGCAATGAAGCCCCACATTTGTCTCCCTAGCTCTCTCATGTCATCTCCCCCCCTTCCTATCCTTTGCCCCATACCCCACTCCTCCCTTCCCCTTTACCCCATACCCCCTTGGCTCCCTCATTTCCCTCCCCTTCCCGCTTCCCTATGGCCCCTCCCTTTTCTAGCCTACACCTCTATGCTATAACCTCTACCCTGAACTCCTTCTCCCCTTGTCGCAATATCCTTTTGAATCTCATACCAATCATGCAGACTTGTGCCCTGTTGGACACCCAGAATCACTCGAAATGTGGCATCCCATGGAAATTTGGTACCAGACATGTTTCATGAATAAGTCACAACATTCAGCCTCGTCGTTTCAGCCCTGGTTCTTAGATAGATGGGTGGTTCAACACCTCGAGGGATTTGAGTTTTATGACACATAATTTAATTCAAAACCTGAGTGAGGTCGGGCTCATTGATGGGAGAATTGTTGGAATGACTGGTAGAGATCAGGAGACTAGTGGGAAATTAATGGAGGAGGGTTGATTTATGATGGAATACTCATGGGATCTCAATTGCAACAATCTCTTCGCTCATCTTTCCATCACCTCCAGGTGAGGAAACAGGTATAAAGTGCATACATGTATCTGGCTTTTGTATGTCATAAGGTCTTAGAGTGGGACAATGGCCTCTTTGAAAGCCTGATGACATGAGATGAGGCCAATGTGTATTAGTTTCCATGTAATCTAGGCTCGACGTTACATTATGATGGTAGTACAGTTGCTCACTCTAAGGTTTGGAAGGAAAACCAAGAAATTCAGAGAAGAATTGACAGGTCATAGGTGATGGGCTTGGGTTGTCCGAAGTGTTTGTAGTCAGACTACATTTGGGACACCTGGTGGGTTACTAATTGTGTCTAGAAGATGGAGGAGAATTAGAGTATGAGTGAGGTGAGATGATGCGTTCTCGCCAAGGAGAAGGGCTATCTGTTGTGGGCACGAAAGGGTACCTAGCTAAAAGAGATTAGGGAAAATAATGCCAATTTATGGAGATCAATAAAAGGCGTGGTGTTATAAGCGAGCGTGCAGAGGCCCAACGACAATTCTAGGTCAGGCACATGGGGAAGCCACAGGACAAGGTCAAGTAAGCTGAGAGACATTTCCTTGGTGCAAGGTGGCAGATATAGAGCCTTGCATCTCACCTGTGTTCAAGATCATTGGGACCTGGGAGAAGCATGTTCAGAACTTTAACGCAGCATGCATTAGCAAATGCATGCGAATATGGAAATGTAGGAAAGGGAAATTTAGAAGAAGGAACATATCAGGTAGTTCAAGGATGAAGTGGATCCTTTGCGTCATCAACTGGATAATTTCAAGCTCAAGGTGGATACAATAGAGGATGGTTTGTTGGAAAATGTGGAAGAAATGTCAGATCGGGAGAATCCCAAGGATTCATAAGACGCCTCCATAAGATTGGATCTAAATAGCCCAGACCCTATGGATATCTGACCATCCTTGCATTGGTTTTGTTTTTGGGTTATTAAAATGATGAACTAGAAATATATATATCTCTTACTCTAATTATGTCGAAGTTATACTTGTAGATATCCCATAATGGGAAAATTTTGTAACTAGGATGGATGTAGATACTACAATATCGTAGATGGACCAAGAAATTTGTATCAACTTGTTGAACTAACGATAAATTGATTTAAAGACCCAATTATGTTGCGAATGAGCACCACTTTTTTAATATAAACTATACTCATTCTGCTTAAAAAAAATAATTTCGACTCATTGAGGGCATAAGTCCTAAGCCAAGTATTGGAATTGAGAAAATGAACAACCAATGAAAAGGTTATTGATAAGAAGGTTATTCTAGTGAACTCAGAATTTGGTTATGGGGAACGATTTTGAAATAAGAATTCCCAGAAAGCTACATGGGCATAACATCATCATGAATACATGTAACATGAGCAGAATCATTGAAGCATGGGTTGAGTTGAATACTATGGATAATGAAAAATTGATAGTAACTAATATAAAGTGCCTCAATGAAGGTAATTTATTAGGATTATGATACTGAATGTGGTTATGTGTGTCTAGGTAATAGTCACACAGTTTCAAATAGTAAATAATTAGATAAAATGACATCCAAAAGGACATGAAAGAAAAGCAAATACAACTATCATGAAAATAGTAAAATAAGATCCAGATGGGTTGTAAAATAATATGAATAATGAGGAAAAACCATAGAACCAGAAAACCATGCTATGGATTTCCTAATATGGAACAAATTTAGTGGGAGAATCTCGTTAACCTTCCCTTTCATATTTTTCCATGAAAAGACGATGCATGAATTTAAGTGCTATATATACACATGTGTGTGATTTCTATCTAGGTATAAATGTGATGTATTTATGCATTCTTAGTGATTGCATGATGATTGACAACAATTTTATGTAGTTATTGTGATGCGACTACTTAAGAAGATAGTTATATATCTGGTCCTCTACAATTTGTAAATCCTAATATTTTGTGTTACATTAATTATGAATCCTAGGAATAGAATAGCCATGGAGAGAATATTGAGGTTGTGGGCACGCTTAGTTTGTAATCATTCATTAGCACGATTGGCTAAAAAATATGCTCATGTGCTAGATTTAGATAAAGAGATGAGAGTTTTGTAATAGGTATCGTCCATAAGAACAACCACTAGGAGGGTTGTGGTGGATTGCATATAGGGAACTTATGTAGGTTGTATACAAGTTTTATAAGAGAGAATAAGATAATACCGTATGTGTAACAATATTGTAATACAAGACCTACTATTATAATATTTCAAGAAAAATTTTATGACTGTTATGTTAGTCTTTTGAGCATAATGGTAATTGGATGGGATACCAAGCCTTCATTAGACTAAGGAAACATAAAAGTTTGAACCCCTAATTGCATACAAGGACTTCATGTTCATGTTTGTAGAAATGTGAGCAGGGAGATATTACTAGAGATAGAATAATCATAGGTTAGCAACTTTAGAAACTACCAAAGGTGACTAATAGAAATAGTGATTATAGTAGAATATTGAAAAGGACCTAAAAGAATAGGATACTAGTTATAGAACATTTATGTTAAGGTAATCACATTTTATAACCATTTGATGGCGAGTTAGGATCAATGTTGCGACAAGATCATTTATAGGTGTTGTTATAGAGTAAGAAATGACTATAGGTTGGTTTTCCATATGTACTTAACAAGCATGTAACAGATCATAACAACATGTTGCTGCCAATGTAAGGGAATTCCTATATGTAATAATTGGTTGGTAATAGGTTTGATTGGATTTAATATCAAATAAGAAACATGTGTATTGTAGATTATACAACATATTGTTGCAAGCAAGGGTTACGCTAGATATACTTTGTTAGTACAGGAAAATTAGTCGCAAGCAGGTGATACCTATATAACCGGTTATTGCAACTAGGTGACAAGTACATCATATATTTTAACCAATTTTTATAGAGATATTGTTCCATTGCAATATTCCATACAACTTTATGACAGACTTTCCTCACATAGATGAGAAGGCCATAAGAAGTTGTGACATATTTCAAAAAAGTTATGAAAGGTTTTTATGTTGAATTATTACAAGAAACATCGAAAATCATAGAGAAGCTCATATTGACACATCTTAGCCCAAAATACATTGAGCATGCCAATATTCATTAAATTGTGGAGACATATATTAGGGTTACCTTGCAATAGAGGACTCAACTATGTTATCTTGTGAAGCAATACGAACTCTTGCACTAAGGCATGCGGCTCACTAGGAGCCAAGTTTAGTAGAAGTTTTCCTATATCATGAATGACCTCATAACAATGGATAACATTTCTTCCTAAGGGGTGTTGAACTGGTAAATCCCCTCTGCAGACAGAGGCAATCCCACTAGCCCAACACGGGTCTAGCAACAATCATACAACGCTACAAGCAGGTTCCTAATTGCATAAATCAGAGATCGATCATGATGATCTACCTGGAATCCAATGCTAGTTCTTGTAGAAGAAACACCGCTCCCATTCCCTTGCCCTGACTGGTCACAGTCCCCACGCTCCTCGTGAATGGACACCTGCACACGCAAAGAATGATACAAATACAAGCGTAAAATCCAGCATATGCAATTATATATCGGTCAGAAAAGATATAACTCAAATACCATTAAAAGACACATGAGTGGAACCATAATGATAGTCGTCTATTAATCAGTAAAAATAGAGAAATATTACAACCAAAGGTTCTGACGTTGAACCTCCTCTGACTGGGCCAACAGCTAAATATGCCTTGCAAAGTGACCTCTTCTCTCTCAATATTTTGGCAGCATAACTCCTCTATAGTTCTCAATTCTCACTATCACTCCAGCATAATCTCAACACTCACAATAGCTCTAGCAAAAACTAGTTGGTTTAATGCAGGGGGACAGTCATTTATAGATGGAGGAGGAAGGAGTATGCATTGTATCAGGACACCTACTGAAGATTTAGCATTATCCAGAATAGCCACTGAAACTTGGTTGTCATGGATAAAAAGATGACCACTCGACCTTCCATGAGATTTTTTCCCCTCAGAGAACTCCATTGAAACAAGAGGAAAAAACATATGAGTGCGCGCTGGCTAAACTCATAACCAAATTAGGTGGCGCCGGCTTGCTCTTTGACAGCCCAGCGTCCATGGACGCGCCCTCTTTTGAGGAAACTGAGTCATGGCGCAGGTAAGACACTGTGTGACCCACGCTAATGGAAAAAAGGGCACTTTTTAGGGCCAATCTGCAAAAGGTGTTCTTCAGGGAGTTTGAAGTTAACATACTCAAGGAGAAATCCAATGCAAGTGTTTTTAAGGTTGTGTCACTGCGGTCACAGGTCCATAAATGTGTCCTCCAATGTGCGAAAGGACAAGGGTAACAGGACGGTTGACCAACGGTGACAAATTACTGCGTAACAGATGCCCCCTAAAGCATGAGCCTCGAGAGAGAGAGAGGGGTGAAGTGCCTTACAAGAACATATATAGCTGCCACCGAGAATTTGCATTGAGAGATACAGTATGATAGTTCAAATACATGATATATGTGACATGGTCGCAGCCATCCATAAAGAGTACATGATGATCAAGATCCATAGTATGGACGTAGCCATCTGGTTAGGATCAATGAATTGACTCAGGTATGGTCGCAGTAGTCCAGTGAATGAGTCATGTATCAAAATCACGCCTGGATTACAACAGACACAATCCAGGGTCCTGCGCTCCACCTCGACTCGAACATAAGTACAAGTTCAAGCATGTGAAAATGTGAGCTGAAGTCGAACATGCATGAACTTCGTCTAATTACCATCCAATGATGAAAGCTGTTAACAGACGCGAGAGGTTCCACCAATAATGACAATGGTCCTCAAGGTACTATAGGTACAGTCTACGGCGTGTGAATGAATGAGCCGATGTCGAACACCCGTAGAGTCGTCCGATCGGAGGCCAATGATCAAAACCTCGCGTCGAACATGAAGAACCTGCCATTGAGGCATGCAGGCTCCAAGGTACCAGAAGGGAGTCTCTAGACCACTTTCCTGGATAATGAGCTGAAGTCAACAGGAAGTGATCTTTGTCAAAGGTGGGCCATAATGTTTCCCACATCATCGACACAAGACGGGAAGAGACAATGTTTTGAAATAAGATTTATGAACTATCAGACAGAGGTGGTTTCTTTCAGAGGTCAACTTCTCTTGAACATATCAGCGGCACGACAGTGGAGTTGGCAGTATTTGACGTCAATGGATCAAAGGTCATGATGACGAGGCAATGAGCAGATGAGAGGTCAAATAGGATTACCCAAACCCACGGAGGCAAGTGAAAAAACAAGATGAGATATCCCCACCCTGACACGAAAGCAGAGAAGTGCCATGTTCAAGAGCGACATACTGCCGACACGACGATAATTACGGTTCCAAAATTTTCTTTTTCCCCCGCCATTTCTGGCGAGTACCCCAATTATTTTTAACAAGCTTGATGGCGATAGCATATGCTTGTGGTATAAGTTCGACCTTCGGTCGAATCCAACCTAGTAAAAGTTTAACAAGCCCTAGGAAGGAGAAGCTCGAGTCTCATCATAATGATGAGTCCAGTGTCGTCAGAGTTTAACGAGTCCGACACAGGTAAAACTCGGAGTCTTTTTCATGTTTAGAGAGTTTGAAAAAGACACAGAAAAGAAAACTCCAGAGGTCCTTTTTCGTAGAGTTGTGTCTCTCAGACCCGAAAAAGTATAAAATGATGCCCAAAAGAACCGCCCGATCATTACGACCGAGGAGTAATTTTCATGAATAGTGATTTCGACCTGAAAAAGTAGAAAAGGGATCAAAATCACATCGTTTCGTAACCATTAATGAGTTTGAAACGACAAAAACCCGGTAATCTTTTTATATTTTAACGGTCGATAAAAGAACTTAAAACGACCGCCCCTTAGTAACCGTTTAACGATCCAAGAGGAATAACTCGGCAATCTTTTCCTCTTTAAATGGTCAGAAAAGAGCTGAAAGAAGACCTCCATTTTTATTCTCTTTAGTGAGTCAAAAAAGGAAAAAATACTCGGCAATCTCTTCATATTTTACGAGTCAGAAAAGAGCTTAAAGGTGACTCGGGCATGGGTTCATTTTTACACAAGCTTGAATTGTAGAGAACTTTGCTTGGATTCGGTTTCATGTTTACACAAGCTTGAAACGAAAAACTATGCTTGTTATAAGTTCTCATGCCCTTAGCATAATGACGCAGAACGAGGTACATGCCCCCCAAGCTTCATTGCATTCAACAAAGTGGATGGAATGAAGGTTCACTTTCGAGATCTTAGAAAGACTTGACTTGGAAAGGGAGTTGTTTCATTTTTTAATGAGGTTGACACAGTAAAAGAACTATCCTCATAACCCTTATTTCATTTTTAAACGAGCTTGACACAAGATCAGGAACTATGCTCGAGAATCCGTGATTCATTTTTTAATGAGCTTGACTCAAGACAAGGAACTATGCTCCGCCCGATCTTCATCATAATGAACAGGAAGTCGGGGCCTCCAAGAGTGGTGCTCCCGATGGGAGGTCAATGTCTTGGAAGTCGGGACCCAATGCCCCCAGAACACTATTCACGAGAGCGGCATTGCTGCACATAGGCATGGGAGAGGTAGCCACATAGTTGACTTGCGGTGGGGCAGATACAACTGGTGGTTGAGAACCAGGAGGGGGTGACAACTGTGCAGGAGGCATCGAGGGACTAACGAATGGCAATTGCTCGATAGTCACAATCCTTCCATTGTGTGGAAAGCAAACCACACGGAAAAGTGAAGAGACAAGGGCCCCCATGGCATAAATATAGTCACGACCAAGGAGAAGATGGAAATCTAAAGCACCTTGGGTAACCGACACGTCTATATAGACAGTTTTACCCCCCAAAGTAATAGGGAACTTCGGGAGGACTCCTAGAGATGGACATGCTCCGCCGTCGAAAGCTAACAGATTTTGCGTGACGGTCCTGAGCTGCGGGGAACCTAAAGCTTGCCAAGTAGTGTACAACATAAGACTCACTAACGCGCCTTCATCCAGAACAGTGCTAGGTACTGCCTTATCACAGGAAAGTACTGTAATCTGGAAAGGCATATGGGATGAAAGGCGGAAAGCAGTCAGGTGACGCCAGTCGAAGGAAACGAAGAAAAACTCTCTGAGGAAACAAGGATAAGAGGATCACTTTTGGACTTAGGAGAATCTGATGAGACGAGAAGAACATGATCATGACGCTCTTCTAGAACAGGGTGGTCGAGGGGTGGTGAACCCGAGGCGACACACTCTCCGACCAATGGTTGGTCTGGAACAGGCTGGACAGAGCCAGGTTCAGGAAGAGGAGGCTGGACAAAAGAGAAGTTTAAACCAATCTTGTTGTCAGTAGGAGGATGATCTGCAGCTGCAGAAAGACGCTGATATCCAGCGGGGAGTTGGGTTGAGGGAGCCGCAAGAATTTCCAAGACAGTGGAGGCTTTATCCATGAGTGGACAAAGGTGAAGGGGATGATTGCCTTCACAAAATTTGTAGGGGAATCGAATCTTCCCTTTTCCCTTACCACTCCCAACTGATGAGGGAACATCGCCGTGAGCTTCAGTGGATGATGAGGGACGTGCCGGATCGCGGGACCATACTTCTAAGACCCTAGGAATGCCAGGAAAATCACGAAGAAGATGGTCCTCCTTGCATAATAGACAAGGAAACTTAACCTTCCGCGGAGGAGTGGGAAGGAGTCCGACTTCTGTTGTCCGTGATGGAGCAATAGTTGTGCTTGTAGTCGTTGTTGTGTTTGTAGCCACTGTTGTGTTTGTAGCCGCTCCCTTAGCAGACTTCTTCTTCTTAGTCTTCTTCTTCTTCTTCTTAGCCACCTGGGTACTCGAAACAAGACTTTCACCAGGCGAAGTAGAAGAAGGAGACGTTGAAGTAGGCGTCGAAGGGGAGGGGTCCACCTTAGGTTCAACATGATGTTGTGCAGGTGGAGGGACTGATGGAGTATCAGCCGACACAGTAGGGACCACAGAGTTTGAAAATAACCAAACCGGCAACCCGACAGTTAACCCCGGGAGGGTTAATGTCGCCATATAAAGAGCACCAACATTCCTAGGGGAAGGGAAATGACCAGGATTTCTATCAGGAGGGGAACTTGGGTTCCCTGGAAAAGTTTCCATAGAAAAACGAAATCCTACTCAAGCTAGTGCACACAAGATCTAACCAGGTAATGTGATCGTGGCCGAATAGATTTTAAGACACTGAACTTTACCTTTTCATTTTTAAAGAGTCGAGAAAAGGACGAAAAGATGACTCTAGTCTCCTTCAATTGTTTAATGAGCATGAAGTGACAAGCTGCTCACTTACACCTTTTCTTTTAGAGAGTTTGAAAATGATCAAAAGCGACTACTCTGGAAAACTAGGTAAAAGGTTTGCCAAACAATCCGTAAAACTGCTTATACACCTTGGCGATCAGATGAACACCAAGGACTTCACGTACGACAGTCAATCTTCCCGAATGCTGTGTTCAGTGCATTACAGTTTGTAGGGCAGCAGACTGAGCTTCCTATGGATCAAAGGTTGCAAGCCTATAGGGGTCTCCCAATATATACTCGACGGTACGTGGGAGCACAATCCGTACTGGCACCTACCGTTTCACCGTGGAGGAATCACCCAACCACTCAACGATAAACTACCAGGTTTAAAGACACCGGAACACGTCTCTAACCTAGACCTATAGAATGTGAGCGTTAAGTTTCAATGCGTTGTTAGGTTCATTGAATTCATTTTACAGTTTATCTTTAATTAAGTCTTAGTTTCCGGTCTTACCGTATGTGGTCTCTTGAAATTTCCTAAATGCAACTATATGCGAAAATTGTATCGTTTCGTTGAATGAATTCTATCTATAGAAGAGTTGAGATTTTCATACAAACAAAGCGATCACAAAAATCCTAATGCAGCTAATAACAAGAAAGGAAAATCTTTTTCTTTTTCTTTTTTAAAAGCAAAAATTAACACAAAATGCTAATTAATGAAAAGCAAAATTCATTTTTTTTTCTTTTCTTTGAAAATATTATGATGCACTTAACGTATTTCGAGAGACATGCACAAAATAGATAATACACTCAAAGGAATCTAGAACCAGATCTTAAACATGAAAAATGACCTAGAAAAGCAAAGAAAACACCAAGACCTTCAAAGAACTATGTAATCTAAGTCCCATTGAAGTCAGGCAAGAAATAAACAAGCTAAAAATGATATACTTGCAGCATATGATGTAAAACTTGTACAACTACCAGAGGAATGTGGAAAACAACCAATAAACCAACTGGATCAGCAAACCATAAATCCGACAGAAGGCTCGATAAGCAAAGCCACAAGGGCTAAGATATAAAATCGATGGAAAAAGGCGAACAACTGCAGGATGAAAAGAACAACCAGCCAGATAACAGTCCAACAAACTTCCAGGAGGAGTAAAAGAAGCAAAAAGACATAGATCCAAGCTTAAAAGACTGACAAACCAGCGAATTGAGAAAATTAACCAGTCTGGCGCGACTGTCAGACTGCAACTCGCACTATACAGAGATTGGCGCGAGTTTTCTGAGAGAAACAAGCGCCAACCAGCGCGACTGTCAAAAGAAAAATCGCGCTAATGAAGTTTGCCAGGCAAAAAACAAAACAGATAGTTCCAGGCTTGGTTTACAGTGTCTAAAAAGGGCAGCAAGCAAGAAACAGCAAGAACTTCAATCCAGAAAGTTACTCAAGCCAATAAACAAGAGAAAAATTGACATGCAAGGCAAGATTGAAATCGTTCAGTTTGTAAACTAAACTGGAGATTGACTGAAGTGGCGTTGATCTACTTCACTATTGCATGATAATAGTGTTTCGAAGGCTATCTGGCCGCCCTTCAGGCTCCGTCTACAGTTTACAAATCAAACAACACAAAAACAAACAACAAGCTTCTCCCCAGCGGAGTCGCCAAATTGTTGAACTGGTAAATCCCCTCTGCGGGCAGAGGCGATCCCACTAGCCCAACACGGGTCTAGCAACAATCATACAACGCTACAACTAGGTTCCTAATTGCATAAATCAGAGATCAATCATGATGATCTACCTGGAATCCAATGCTAGTTCTTGTAGAAGAAACGTCACTCCCATTCCCTTGCCCTGGCTGGTCACAATCCCCACGCTCCTCGTGAATGGACACCTGCACACGCAAAGAATGATACAAATACAAGCATAAAATCCAGCATATGCAATTATATATCGGTCAGAAAAGATATAAATCAAATACCATTAAAAGACACATGAGTGGAACCATAATGATAGTCGTCTATTAATCAGTAAAAACAGAGAAAGATTACAACCAAAGGTTCTGACGTTGAACCTCCTCTGACTTGGCCAGCAGCTAAATACACCTTGCAAAGTGACCTCTTCTCTCTCAATATTTTGGCAGCATAACTCCTCTATAGTTCTCAATTCTCACTATCACTCCAGCATAATCTCAACACTCACAATAGCTCTAGCAAAAACTAGTTGGTTTAATGCAGGGGGACAGTCATTTATAGATGGAGGAGGAAGGAGTATGCATTGTATCAGGACACCTACTGAAGATTTAGCATTATCCTAGAATAGCCACTGAACTTGGTTGTCATGGATAAAAAGATGACACTCGACCACTTCCATGAGATTTTTCCCTCAGAGAACTCCACGAACAAAGAGGAAAAAACATCTGAGTGCACGCTGGCTAAAATTCATAACCAAATTTAGGTGGCACGGGCTTTGCTCTATGAAAAAGCGTCCATGGACGCACCCTCTTTTGAGGAACTGAGTCATTGGCGCGGGTAAGACACTGTGGACCCACACTAATGGAGAAAGGGCACTTTTTAGGGCTAATCTGCAAAAGGTGTCTTCAGGGAGTTTGAAGTTCATACTCAGGAGAATCCAATGCAAGTGTTTTTAAGTTGTGTCACTGGTCACAGGTCCATAAATGTGTCCTCCAATGCGCGAAAGCAAGGGTAACAGGGACGGTGACCAACGGTGACAAATTACTGCGTAACAAGGGGTATAAATCATTGAAGTGGAAATCAATTTCTGCTAACCTCTTCCATTGATTCACAACATCTTTTCATGCTTTTAGATTTTTTTTCTGTAGTTTTTTAATCCTGAATTTCTAGTGTCACTTTAAAGCCTTAAACAACATTTTTTGGGGGATACAAGATGATGCAAATTGTATCATCCATTGGTAGTTGAAAATTTTACTTCTTGTATATATACATTTTTCAATGGGATATTGTACGTTTCAAACAATGACCCTATGTCAAATTTACTATCCCAAAAAATTTATGTCCCCATGCAAAACAACAAGCATTTGGTGATTGATCTCCTAAAGTTATGTTTTTGGATTTGTATGGTTTCTCATTGAATTTTTATATTAAAGGCCGATGAGAATCATTATAATAAAATTCAAAAAATGGTGTAGATCTCACATTTCTTCTGAGAGATAAGCTACCACCATCTTAGGTAGTTTGTTTTAATTCTCCATGTAAATAGTTTAAATGTCTTCCATTTATTAATAGAAATTAAGTTTCAATGTATCTCTAAGTTTTGGTTATAAATCTACATATAATTTCATTCCCTTC
>APFE031465798.1:0-13910 GCA_000404065.3 Pinus taeda | reverse complement strand
TTTAGTAATAACTTATATTCCCATACTTAGTCATGTATATTTTTATACCATCATAAGCTAACTAATGCAATGATTAAATCTATTTTAATGCATGATTGAGTTTCTTTTATATTTGATAATGGCAAAAAGTTAACTTGTCCAACATTCCCTTGGTTTGCTCAAGTTTGATCATGGATGTAGTCCTAGAGACGGTGCATATGAAGTGGGTGTTAAATGTGAATGTTAACTTGCATGCCCTCCCGCACACCTGTCCCTCCTTCGCTTCGGCTTGCTCATATGGTCTTTTTAGTTTGTTTGATGCTTGAGACATGGGTGGTCTATTTAAGTGCATGGATCGAGCTTCAGGGTGGTGGATTGTTGTGAATGTTTATAGGGTAGCAGAAGCTTCAGGTCGGTATCGTTCCATGAACGTGGGCATTCTAAAAATTTGGAGAAGGTCCGTCTTTTTACTTTCTCCCGTCTTGCTTCACTGTGTATTGTTATTTTTGTGATGGTTTGTCTTTTAGGTTACCCTTAGTCTTGTTTCACAGTCTCATATTTGGGTTATTGTGTATCGGTCTAGTTTGGTAGTGTGGTTGGTTCTTGTAGATGCCCATACTTTTCATCATTTTTCTCCACAACACAACAATGGGTTCTACATTTGAGTTGGTCGTTGTCTTGCCCTCTGCGTCCTCACAAATTGTTGATTCCGTAGTCATTTCATTTAATTCTCTGGTCCTTGTTTGTGGTGTCTGGTACTCAGGCACATTCTCAATTTGGTTTGGAAAAAGTCTCAGATCTCATTTTACCAGGGTGTTGGGTTCAGTCTACACTTGTCTCTCTCCATTTCTCACATTGTGTCACAAGCAATTTTCTAGCCAGCTGGGTATAGGGTTTTATGTCTTGATTTTGGTTGATGACATGATGTTATCGCTCTACCTTCACTCTTGTTCTAATGCCTACACCACAAGATTACCACTCTACTACTCTTGTCATCCTCTAGTCCCAACTTTGGTCTTGTTAATTGGGTATGTTCACATAGTCAGTTTCATTATTAGGTCCGTTTACACTGTCTTGTCAATTCTATTAAGTTTGTCCACTCCATTAATTTGTATGGCTTAAAGGATGTGTCAACCCAGTCGACGGGGTGGAGCTGCAGGAATTTCCACCTCTCATCGCCGACAATTATTTGGATGGCACTCAGTGGCCTATCACTTAGATTATGTGCCCCCGGAAGTGAGGAATGAGATTTTCCACCTGGAAGCCAAGGAATTTGGCGATTGGGTTTATTTCTCAGATACTAAAATCAATATTAGCACCTTTAGGTGGACTCCAGACCTGGGAAAATTTCACAAAAGGCAACTCCATTTTCTCCACTTTGTGGCACTGCATCATCAATTAGAAACCTTGCTTCACATGGTTATGCGTGACAAGAAATTTGATCACTCTCAATTATTTGTAGGTTAAGAAGAGATTAAAAAGATCCTTCAGGACATTAGGTTCAACCTAAACGACATTGTTGCTAGATTAACGCAAGTGGAACACTATGTGGTGTCTAACTCAGACTCACAACCTCACACCCCTATTGTTATCAATGCACCAGTTGAAGTTTTGCCACAAGGAAACTCCAATGATATCTCTCCATATATCATAATAGATTAATAGTCTTCACTAGCAATGGGTTTTCCCTTTTTGTATATGATATGTCAACTTTTCCTATGGTTGTATGAACTCTACTATGTCTTAATATGGCCTATGTGCACATAGTTTTGTTTCAATGCCCAGTACACATCCATGTATGCCATTACTAATGGGCTATGTAGTTTGAATGTTGGTCGGTTTTGTCTACTAGGCTTTTTGAACAATCTGGGGATTTGGTTTCTTCAAGATAGTTATTTATGGGATCCCACATAGATTTTGGGAAGCAAATTCTATGAATGTCATCTCAGTTATTTCATAATATAAATATATTCCTAAAGCTTACAAAAAAAAGATAATGGCAAAAAGTTTGTTTTTAATTATTAATGTTACACTTAGTTAAGTTTTTCATTTTTTTTTCAACGTTAGAATAATATGTGAGTTTTAATGTTGTTATTGTTGATGATGATTAACGTCCATTAAGATTAATATGGTGTATCAAAACTTAAGAAAGTAAGAGATTACTTTAGATTCTTTAACATGTTATTTCTATGATCGAAAAGAAGGGAGAGAAGTGTTCCTAGATCCTTGTAGTTTTGTTGACTTAACAAGTCAAGAAGGTTGGTAGTGCGACAAAGATTATGAAAATTAGAATAGATGTGAGCAAGAGTAGGGAAATCCAAGAGAAAGTTCCATAACATTTTTTATTTAACCTAAATATGAACTTTTGAAAGAGGGTTTTTGTAAGCTTTCATGACTCAATCATTATCCATTGGATGAGAAGAGGCATGGAGTATAGAATGACCAGATGAAGTTTTAGACTACTCAGATGATACACTACAAGAATAAATCATTTTCATTAACTCTATGACTATTAGCATTTGTAGTAGCTATGTGGTCGGGGGACTCAATCGTAGTCATACACCAGAGGATGATCTTAGTGTGCAATTGAGACACTGGGACATCCTGCTCAAGTGTTTAGAGAATATTTAAAAAATGGATATGTGAGTTAACATTTTTTACCAAATAGGTAAGGAAAGTACTCATATAGGGGAATGCCCATATTTAGGTGGGTTGGAAGCTTTCATGTTGGATTGAAAGCAAAAGAAGATTGTGGAGGATGCACCTGCACAAATCAAGGAGGTTCTATGTTAATCTTTATGTATTGGGTTTCATTATGGTAGTTATGATGCTTTAACCATGTCCCACTATCATGGTCGAGCTCTTCGTATCATTTATATTTCTTATTTAAAGCATGTGGAGTATGAATCTAGTAGTGCAAGACCTAAATATTATAGTGTTTTAGTGGGGCAGTCGTTGAAAGGGAAGATTGTGAAGAAGGGTTTCAATAGTTTGGAAGGTGGATGCAATTCTTTTGGAAAGGATAGTGCGTCTATTCAAATTAATCCGTTGACTAAGGATCCTAGTGGGGTGGCTATAAATGATTCTTTAGAGAAAGGGTGAGACGCTCAAGAGAAATTAAATAACGACATTTCCATCCAGGCAATTGAAAGTTATAGAGGTTTTGGATATACATTATCACCCTCTAGTGATTCCATTTATGAGGTGAAGTGAGGATAAAAGGATAAGGATCAAGACAATTGAAATATCCCTCTAGTGGTTGAGCCCATTGTTGAAAGTTTGAATAGGATGAGCGTTATAAAAAAAGAGAATTTGCATCAAGTAGCAGTGTAAGGCTTGCAAGTTTCATGTTGGGTGACAATATTAAATTGAATGAGGTTGTCAATATGGTTGCTCAAAATTTGGTGTAGGGAATATTTGGTTGGTGGTTTAGAAAAATAATCATTGATGCCCATGTGGGAAAGTTTTGGAGCCCTTAATTGGATATGTTTCAAGTGTGTTATTTATCGTGACAAACTAGTTGGCTTTGAGCTTTATATTGGCCCTAATGCAAAGAAAGTTTGTCATTTATTTGGTAGTGGGATCACACTTCTCTCATGCTAAAACAATGTTCACTCTCTTTTGATATGCATTCAAAAAGATTGGATATGGTCCCTTATGGATAAAGCTACCAAATCTACCTATCAAATATTGGTCTATTGATGTATTCAAGGAAATAGGTAACTCCTTACGTTAGTTCTTGAGGTAAACAAGAATTTTCTTAATACCAATAAAAGATTGGATATAGTCCCATTATGGGTGAAGCTACGAAGTCTACCTACCAAATATTGGTATGTTGATGTATTCAAGGAAATATGTAACTCCTTAGGGTAGTTCTTTGAGGTAGACATGAGTTTTCTTAATACTAATAAAATGAAATTGTCCAAGATTCAAGTTGTAATTGACTTTAGAGACATCTGGATTTTGAAATAATTGTATCTTCCTCTATTACTAAAGATCTTGGTTATTGTGGAGTGTTGCTTGGGTGCTTTAGATGTTGTGGACTTCAACACTTAGTAAAGGATTGTGTATTGCCTTTCAAGAACAAGCATTGGGCTAAGAAATCCACCATCTCAAGCACTTAAAAATAGTAGACTCGTGTGGCTATAGATAAGTTATTTGGGATGAAGAAGAGAAGGTTGATATGATGGTTCATGATGACAAGAATTTTCAGAAAATCGTGGAGTGCCCTACTATTGAAAAAGAGTGAAGTCATGTTTAGCACTAAAGGGTTAGCTCCTAATTTGGGTACATATCCAAATAGGTTGTCAACCTTGTAAAGAATGCACAATCCTTGGAGTTTCTACTTGTTAAACATATGTATATATTTAAACTAGCTTGAATATGTCTATTATTGGATATAAGGGAGAGTATTTGAGTTATTGGGCTCATTTAAAGGACCTAATATCATGATTATTTGGTGATGTTTCTCTTCGCCTGGAGAATCAAGATGGAAAGGACTTATGAAGTTATCACTTAGGTTTTTGGGTTTCTTGCATGACACTATTGAAGGGGTAAATTCTTTGAGAACCAAAGGGAAAAGGTTAACTCTAGTTGTAATGTTCTTATACAGGAATTTAAGTGATAAACCAATTAAACAAAGAGTGTGATAGTGGAAAATTAAAAACATTTAGCAAACACCCATGAAACATTGTAATACTGGAACTGCTAAGCCATATATTATGAAATTTGAGAGCACGAGTACAATATATAAATGGAGTAGTGCACCTGGGCTTGTCTCAAGGACAAGATGGACCAAAACCAGGTGGTAGAATAGCTGGAAAGATGGATGTTCAGTTGCTTCTCTACTATGCTCTGTGTTGTCCTAGTAAACTACTGATCTACTGACTTTGGCCTGCTGGAAAGTGCCCAAAAACTACTGAGAAAATTCTGCCCTTTTAGCCTTAAACTCCTTGGACAAAACTCAGAAAAACCCAGAAGGGAATCTCTAATTTTGACTTTGGATTTTTAGCCTCTTGGGAGCTACTCTTCGGTTACATCTACCGACTTTCGGCCTGCTCGAAAGTGCCAAAAAAATGCCCAGAAAATTCCGCCTTTTGGCCTTAAACTCCTTGGACAAAACCCAGAAAAACCAAGAAGGGAATTTCTCTGATTTTGAATTTTTGGCCTCTTGGGAGCTGCTCTCCAACTACATCTACTGATTTTCAATCTACTGGAATGTGCCAAAAAATTGCCCAAAAAGTTCCACCTTTTTAGCCTTAGACTCCTTGGACAAAACTCAAAAAAACCTAGAAGGAAATTTCTCTGATTTTGACTTTGAATTTTTGGCCTCTTGGGAGCTGTTTTCCGGCTACATCTGTTGACTTTCAACCTACTGGAAAGTACCCAAAAACTACCCAGAAAATTCTTCCCTTTTAGCCTTAGACTCCTTGGACAAAACCCAGATAAACCCAAAAGGGAATTTCTCTGATTTTGACTTTGGATTTTCGGCCTCTTTGGTGGCTAAATCAACCTCTTTTTCTGGTTGCCCAAAAAACACGTAGTCCCTTCCTCTGCGTGGCTGGCTGAACTTTCAATCACTGCTGGAAACTCCTGCAATCTCTGTGGAACAGCCTCCCTAGGGCGGGCACAGATGGTCCCCCAAAGTAGAGGTTGAATCTTCCATGCAGAAGACTCGTGGCTAAACAACCGGTAGACTCGCTAAGCAGAAGAGCGTACAAGAATGAGTTTGTTTGTAAAACATTCAGAATAAATACAAAATGAGAGCTAATCTCTCTTTATAACTCCTTGGGCCCCCTTAGCCTCCTGTGGGCCCCTCCATCCACTCATTCGATTTTCTCTCCAAGCATATCGAATGGATAATTTGAACTCTTATGTGGGTGGCCCCCACATTCCACTAGCAACTAAATAAAGTCGATTTGGCCCCTAAGTCCCTAAGTCAAAAGTGTGGGGCCCTCTTCCTTAGTAAAAAATGTGCAAAATTGTGTAACAAAACTCTATTACTAATTTGTTTGAGAAGGGACATGACAGTCCTCCCCTCCCAAATGTTGCTTGCCCTCAAGCAACCTCAAAGCTGGGTGCTCCAAAATATGCTCACCCTCCCAGGTGGCATCCTCATCTGGCAAGTTCTTCCAATGCACCAAACATCGCTTGTCCTCAAAAAATGCCTGAACAAACACCCTCTCTGACTATGGACCCCCACTATCACTGCAAACTTCACCAGGGTCCCAAATGTGCCATTAGATTGTTCCTGATCGTTGTACTATCCTATAGTGAAGGAGTCCCTCGATACTAGGATCCCAAGCCAACCTGATCAAGGTGAATCCCCCCTTGTTCCACTCACTTTCCTGCTAGATATGGGCTTTAGAACCCCTATATCTATCACCAATAAGTAGAGCATCCTGACGATGTAAAACTCTACCCAAATCCTCATGAAGTTGCTCTACCGAATAGTCCATCTCATGCACTACAAGAATAAACTCCTGAAGATGCAATCCAATCCTGGTGAAATTGAACCCTCGTCTACCCAGGCCTCCCTTGATCTCCTCTTGTCGATCACCCTGCCACAATGGTGAAGTTCCCACACCATCAATGAATCACTAAAACCAAATGGAAGATTTGCATGACCCTCCCCTATAGAAACTAGCTCACCTCTATGGGTAGTTAAACTAATCAGCCCTGTTATGCCAAAATCCCTTGCCCATTGCAGAAGGAACCTATCCTGCTGACATCGTGACACTGTGGTCATGAATGATTGCCTAACATGCTCGTACCAGAACCTCCTCTCCCATAACTCTCAGCCATAATCTATGCGATGATCGAGGCTAGGCCAATCTTGCCAAAGTGACTCAACAGTGCTAGTGCACATCACTCCATTGCTAGCCCAAATCCTGAGCAACAATCTGCCTTGTCCTATAGTGAGGACTTCGGAGATCGCCCATGTGTCCACCTGTGAATGAATCATTCCGCTTGTTCTCTCGACCATGCTCACTGAGGAGTGGAGTATCCCACCAATCCACTGGATCCCTGGATCCCATAACCATATTGGAGGCCCACATATCCCAATCCTCTCTGCCTGTCGATGTGATATGTTTCTAGTTGTTGGACCCTTTTGTGCCCCATCTCTGCCTCGTGTAGGTATCTAATCGTTAGGCACTAAGCATTAAGAACCTGTGCCACAAATATCCATCTATCCCAACTCCTGATGATGTGCTCGGGTACTGCCAGAAGCCTAGGCATCATCCTGCCAACAAGGACTACTGTCTGCAGCACCTCATGCTCCCCTAATGCCTCGAGTTGTCCAACTAAAAAAGCCCCATGTAACTCTCTCACTCACCTCCCTAAGTGTGAACCTAGGGGTGGAACATATGCTACCTCGACAATCAACCATGCCATCCCTAAGTCTGTAATCGTCAACTCGTGCACCTACCAAGTGTCTCAACTGGAGAGTCTCTCTTGGCCCATGACACGTGGTGTCTCATCCAAGTGCTTAGGGTGATTCCCCCATGCTTTGCTGCCTGAATGGAGAGTGTCAAAGTGAAATAACCAAATTCTCTGCGTCTGTAAGCAACATTGGAGGATGATGGGTGGGTATGTCCCAAAGAGTATGATCAAGAGTCTGTCGGAATGCTCAAGCGTAATCCTACGGATGAACCTCTCTCCACCTCATATCTACTGATAACTCCCTCGAGGCCCTGCCTCCACTAAACATTGTGTCTCCAGATGCTCGACAATGTCCTCATTGATCCTAGGTGAGTTGCATTCAATGGTACACCTACTATCCCTGTCCATAAGTCTCCCTGGAGGAAAAGCTTCAAGAGCCTGTTGTGCCGTATCATGTGTCACTACATACCACCAAGTACCACTGCACTCCATGAAATGCCATTGTATGCCAGAACCTATCCCTGTACACTACTGGATACCCCCGACTACGGCTATACCATCCTGTACCCTCCTGTGTCCTACCTGTGTCACTGCACCTGTCACTCCCCGCACGTCCTCAATGCGATGTGAGTCACTCCTCCTAACCCACAGTGTAAACCGGCGTGCTATGGTATACCGCCATGTATCTCCATGCTCCTCTGCAGACCACTGCTCCTCATTGCATAGCCCTGCACACCACTATGTGCTATGGCCTAGAATTGGGTCTATATGCATCAGGCCACATCCCTTTATATAACATTGAATGCTACAACCTGAATCTATGTAGTCTTGTGTACCACTGCCTACTACCATACCACCCTGTAACATATGGTATCCTACATGTGCCAAAGTGTCGGCCACTCTGATAATGACCCTACCATGACACGCGTCATGTCCCCTCGCCCATCCGGGTAGACCTAAGCACCCTAACTCCACTCTTGCTAAGGGGCATATATTTGTTGTGTTGATCATTTGTGACCCTTGAGTCCTAAACCTCAATGGGAGAACATTGTCTCCATACAATATTTGGTCTGGTGGCCTACCCAAGCCACCTCCTCGAACTAGCTCCTGCTAGAGAATGTTAATCATCCTGTGCCCCCATGCGCAACCAACATGCCAAAACAACCAATGGATTTTGGTCACAAACCACCTGGCCACTAGCGTCAATTAGAGCTCCCCTAAGGAATGCATGCACTCAGGCATGGGGTTGACTACCTCATCAATGCCATAGCCATCCCGCATGTCTGATATTGGATAGGAAGCCCCACTTGGATCCTAATGCCAACTTGGGCCTCCAACACCCTCAATGTCTGAGAGCTCCCACTGAGCTTTACTTTGAACTATGACCATCTCCATGAGTCTACCCCACTCCACTGGGTACCAACTCAGAATCTCTCGCCATTCAACCCCAAGAGAGGGATCAAAAGCACAAACTTTAGCACATAGAACAAGCCCAACATGTGGGTGTTGCATCTTGTGCAACTTTGACCGTCTCATCCCACTACCCAGGTCAACACATGAGATCTGACTAGGTAGCTCTGTCCCTCTCTCCAATGGGCAAAGGTGACACAACAGTGTTGCTAACCTGGTCATCCACTTTGGTATGTCTAGACAACTCTGCCTCTCTCAATCCAATGCATAAGGATGGGTTCATAACGATGTAGATCTTGTCAGTGTGCCTCTGAAGTAAACTGTGTTGAAATCCCAACGTGTGGTCTCTATGTTGCCCCTCATCAATGGCTAGCCCAAGGGATGGCTGCACATCCTCCTCCATCACGGGCTCGACATGAGCCTTCGATTGCTCCTCCATAGACAACCCAATATGCACGATATGCTCACCAGTCAGCTGTAGGTGACTATCGTCTGGAAACTCCATCATAGATCTAGAGGCCTCTGTACCTATTGGCTCCTCAACAAACTGTGGAGCTATCTTCTGGAACCTCACTAACCTGTGGTGCATTGTTATACCTGAGAACTCGATCACAATCTCGAATAGCTCATCAATGGATGACACCTCATCAATGGGTGTATGCTCAACTATCTCTTTGACAACCATGGCCCTTTCAACTACTCTTTCATCTATTTTCTTAATACTTCTCATCATCCCTGCAAAATCCCACTGAATCTCCATTAGTTTGTGCATACCCCTTAGTTCATAGAATTCCCAAAAAGAGAGGGATGCCTGAATGCCATGACCCAATGATTGGTATGTCGCCCAATTTCCTCCCCAATAACTCCACATTAGTTGCAATCATGTCTGGATTCCCAACTGAGAAATGAATCAATTTCTTCCCCACATCAATCATCATTTGTTGTATCCTCACCACCTCATTCCAGGTGACTGCCATGTTGTTTGATCTAATATTTCCCACAAGCTGAGCCAAGATTATGGCTCTGATACCACTGTAATGTTCCTATATAGGAATTTAAGTGATAAACCAATTAAATGGAGTAGTACACCAGGGCTTGTCTCAAGGACAAGCTGGACCAAAACCAGGTGGTAGAGTAGCTGGAAAGACGGATGTTCAGTTGCTGCTCTACTATGCTCTGCGTTGTCCCAGTAAACCACTGATCTACTGACTTCGGCCTGCTAGAAAGTGCTCAAAAACTATCGAGAAAATTTTGCCCTTTTAGCCTTAGACTCCTTGGACAAAACCCAGAAAAAACCCAGAAGGGAATTTCTATGATTTTGACTTTGGATTTTCGGCCTTTTGGGAGCTGCTCTCTGGTTACATCTGCTGACTTTCGCCTGCTAGAAAGTGCCCAAAAACTACCTAGAAAATTTCACCTTTTTCACCTTAGACTCCTTGGACAAAACCCAGAAGGGAGTTTCTCTAATTTTGACTTTGAATTTTCAGCCTCTTGGCCACTACTCTCCAACTACATCTGCTAACTTCTGGTCTATTGGAAAGTGCCCAAAAAATGCCCAGAAAATTCCGCCATTTTAGTCTTAAACTCCTTGGACAAAACCCATAAAAAACCAGAAGGGAATTTCTCTGATTTTGACTTTGAATTTTCAGCCTCTTGGGAGCTGCTCTCCGACTACATCTGCTGACTTTCGGCCTACCAGAAAGTGCCCAAAAACTGATCAGAAAATTCTACCCTTTTAGCCTTAGACTCCTTGGACAAAACCCCGAAGGGAATTTCTCTAATTTTGATTTTGGATTTCAGCCTCTTCGTTGGCTAAATTAACCTCTGCGTTTTTCTGGCTGCTCATAAAACACGCAATCCCTTCCTCTGCGTGGCTGGCTGAATTGTGAATTGTTGTTGGAAACTCTTGCAATCTCTATGGAACAGCCTCCCTAGGGCAAGTACAGATGGTCCCCCGAAGTAGAGGTTGAATCTTCCATGCAAAAGACTCGTGGCTAAACAGTCGATAGACTCGCCAAGCAGCAGAGTGTACAAGAATGAGTTTGTTTGTCAAATATTCAGAATGAATACAAAATGAGAGTTGATCTCTCTTTATAACTCCTTGGGCCCCCTTAGCCTCATGTGGGCCTCTCCATTCACCCATTCGATTTTCCCTCCAAGCATATCGAATGGCTAATTCAAACTCTTATGTGGTGGCCCTCACATTCTACTAACAGCTAAATAAAGTTGATTTGGCCCCTAAGTCCCTAAGTCAAAAGTGTGGGACCCTCTTCCTTCGTAAAAAATGTGCAAAATTGTGTAGCAGCACCCTGTTACTAATGTGTTTGAGAAGGGACATGACATTGGTATAGTCCTTATAGATTTTGAACCTATTGATTAAAGCTACAAGATGGAGTATGATAGTAGGTAATGTTAGACTATGAGTCACCTAGACAATCACAAAGTTTGAGGTCACATTGACAAGAGTTGTTAATCCTTATCTTTTATGAGCTATTGTCATTATCCATTAATGACTTTCCAGTGAGATCTAGATCTAGAATAGTCAAATTCATGTACTATAAATTCATATCTCGAGACCAATATGAAGTGTTGAAGATGGAATATATCATTTTCCACCAATTGTTGTGTTGTGCTTCCTTGTGCTCAATATGTCTGAGATTAATTGTTTCCAACAATGAACATCTAAAGATTGGTTGTAAAAGGAGCAAGAGGACTCCAAATTCATATTACAACCCATAGAGGTAAATTCAAGGGTGCATGATCAATGGTACCCAACACCCTAAGGTGAGTTAAAATCAAGCGAGTGTGATATAAATAAACAGAGTGAAGGTGAGCATGTAGAAGTGAGTGTGACAAATAAGCATATAATAAAGTGAGTGAAAGTAAGTAAGACAAGTGAGCGTGAGAATAATAAAATTTGGATAAAGTGAGAAAGCATTTACCATATACTTCTCAATAAATCAAGGAATTACAAGAATATAAACATGAATTGCATAATTGGCTTATTGATCTTCAAAGTCAAATAAATATGAAGGATCAATTGATTGATACACTTCTAATAAAATCAATAGAAAAGGCGGAATGAAATTGATGGCACGATTGATACAAAATCTATAAAAAAAAAATAACACCACAGAAAAGGTTTATGCAATTTGTAGCGAATAGGATCTAATACGAAATACCAATGCAACTTAAGACATAAAAAAACTCATCCAAAATGTTGATGTAAGTTGTGATATGAAGTAGCTTATCCAAAAGATTGATGCAACACTTGATACAAATGATAGCATGAAAAAGGTCGGCATGACTTGTGACACACAAGACATAATACATATGGTTGATGTTCATTGCAATACATAAGAATTAATGGAGATGGAATCTTCTACTCAATTGATTAAGGAAACAAATATCAAAGATGAGTCGCAAGAAGAAGCAAAGAATCACAACAATAACAATAGAAAAAATGAATTTGAACAAGTAAAGGAATACCATCAATAGTTATGGAATAATGTTTCCAAGATGTTTGTCATACTTTGGGAAGAATAGAAGAATTATCGTTCAATAAAAATTGACGTGCTTGGGATATGATAAAGGACATACCTTGCATATTCCAAATTACTCTAAACTAGTTCAGCTTGTGAGCAAAGGATTTCTTAAAGGTGTACAAAATCTTGGTAATAAGTGCTAACACTGTCAAAGTGTTGGTCACGTGGAAAGACAATGTTTTGGTCTCCATCCTTGTCTTCATTGTGGGAGTGACAAATCATCCATCTAAAAAATGTCGAAAGTAGAAGCAGGTTAAGAAGACAATTCATTATTGATGGATAATTTTTTGGAGATGGAATCAACAAGTAAATAAGATGCATAATTCTAACCATCTAACTTGAGATAGAGGTAAAGACACACCTACATGGAGAAATGACCAAAGTAAAAATCTTTCAGGCAATTATTCCAGATTTTTTTGGGCATGACCCAAATCAAATTATATATGTTTTGTAAATTCGACGATGGTACTCTCCACACCTTAAGGGGGGATCACATTGATAAAATGATATGGATTGGATCATTATATTATTTTTCATCCATATCGATGCTTTCAAAGTGGAAAAAGTGGAGGAAACAACTTATATGATCATTTTTACCGGTGGGACCCAATTTGGCAAATTAGGGTCTAAAAACCCCTGGGAGCGATTTGAGGCATCAAACTATGTTTTTTGGGGGGTAAGAGATTGCCTCTCCCATGTGCACCCTTTCCAAAAACACAAGAATCGTCTCAATTGGAGCTCGTCTACAAAATTTATGCTACTCAAAATTTAACTTTCATATTTTGAACACCATAATTTGAGAGGATGCCATGTCAGCCCCTATTATTCACAGAAAAGGGGATAGTCATGTGATAATTATGAAGAAGACCCTAGAAGATCCCATATTTTAACTCTAGTTAAGAGCTAGAGGAGTTAAATTTAACCACTAGTAGGCTATCAGGCTGTATTATAACCGGGCCACTAGGAGGAAAAGGAGTTCCATTCTATTCAAGTGTATTATTTTCCATAGATGAGCATAGTAGCTGAGTGTGAATAGGGAGAGAGAAAAAAGGGAGGAATTGTACACTATAGCATCCCATGGGCCAAGATACTAACTTCTTTGTACTCTCATCTATTTTCTATTCAGAGAAAAAGAGCAGAGTGTCCTCACCTTCTAGCTAGGTTTCCTCTCGGAAAGGTTTCCTAGGTTATATCTTGTGTTAAGTTGGTTTGAGAGTTTTATTTTGCTAGTCTTTTATTTTTGCAAAATTATAATTTGCATGCATATGCAATGTTGAAAAAGAAACAAGATGATGGAGCTTAGTGAAAAGAAGTCGCCTTCACTAAGTGGGCCCGCAGGCTATTTTTGGCGCAAAGTCTATTTTTAGACTATGCCTATTTTTAGACATATGGATCATGGTCTATGAGTTGCAGGATGCTATTTGTGGATGATTGGTCATGTTGGTAAAAATAGATGGACTTCTATTTTTAGACATATGGGCGGAGTCTATGTTTAGACTGCCAGGCTAAAAATAGAAAAGTCAAATATTATTATCTCACAATAATATTTGGACTATAAACTTAATCTTATTCTCTTGGAGCACTTCAGTTCGA